>VUYV01000778.1:125338-141647 GCA_008711295.1 Anarhynchus alexandrinus | reverse complement strand
CCGGTGCCTTCTCCCACAAGAAGGGAGAAACAAGTTCCACTTCTCAGAATCCATGTTTATGAGAGACTGTCAACAGAGGTGGGGCTGTCCATGCGCATGAGAACCACATGAAGACCAGAAGACAGCAAAGGCACCTGCTCTGACCCCCACCAGAATATGCTTGCTCCAAAGCGTGGCAGCCTCCTGTCAGAGAGGAGGCAAGTCTACCTTCCACTGCCCTGCTGGTGCGAAACATCGGTCTCCAGATGTCAGGGCTTGGGCTGGCGGCACTTAGGGTAGCAGCAGGAATGCTTTGGCATATGTGCAAAGTGTTCCCAGAGTTTTCTGTGCCCCCCATTCCTTTGTCTCACTGGTGTCACTCTTTTGCTTCCCTGTACCTCCCTTCTTCTGGCTGTTTTTGTATCTTGCTCCCTGTCCCTGCTCTAGTTTCTAACCCCTCTCTTTCTCTGGCATTCTACCTGTCCCTTTTTTGTTCTTGCTCTTCCTCTGTCCTGCTCCCTGCTCCTCTTTTTCTCTTCCTCTGTCCCTGTCCTGAAGCACATTGCTGTTTTCTCATTCTCTGCCTCCTTGTCCCGCTCTGCATCCCTCTGTTCGTTAACAACCTCTTCGGGCTCTTCCCGCTCCTGCTTTTTCTCTCTCTGCCTGTATGTCTCACTCCCCAGACCCGTCCTCCTTGTGGTCTCTCTCCTTCCTCATCATCATAGAATCATAGAGTGGTTTAGGTTGGAAGGAACTTTAAAGTTCCTGTATAAAATCAATCAGCACTTTTCCCCTCTTCTCCTCCAAGGCCTAATTTGTGGAGGAAATGACAAATGACAAACACCATTACTCACAGTCCTCTAACTAGACTCTGTGCCACTGATCACAACCCTCCGAGCTCTGCCATTCTGGCAGTTCTCAATCCACCTCACTGTCCACTCATCTAACCCACACTTCCTAAGTTTACCTATGAGGATTTTATGGGAGACTCTGTCAAAATCCTTGCTGAAGTCAAGCCAGAGAATGTCCACTGCTCTCCGCTCATCCACCCAGCAAGTCAGTCCATCATAGAAGGCTATCAGCTTGGACAAACATGATTTCCCCTTGGCAAATCCCTGAACCAGGACTCTCTGTAGGAGAGCAAGAGGACATCTGGAGTCACTCACCCTGGAGACATCCAGAGTGAGGCTGACCTAAGAAACCATGGTCAGGCAAGGCATCATCAAAAAAAACCCCATGGTCAAATGTATCAAAGGCACCTCATTAGTAAGGAAGACTGAGAGCTGGCTCATCATTTGGAGATCCGTTTAGGAGAATATTAACTGATGATCTTCATAAGAGCATCTTTAACACAAGGCATGGACAGCCTGGAGAGAGGAGCTAGATGACTGAGTTCACACGTGTGGATCTGAGGGAGCTGGGCAGGAGAGACTTGTAGGGAGCAATTATAAATAGCATGTTAAATGGGAAATAGGAGTATGGGGCAACTCATTCAGGAAGAAAGTGAAACCTCTGGAATTTTAAAGGAGCAAGAAGCTAAAATGTATAATGAAAAGTATTCCAGAAATAAGAAGGAAAAATATGTAAGTGTTGGTGTGAGGGAGATTGGTGGCACAAATGAAAGTATGAGAGGAGAAGAACAGCAGAGAAATTAATGTCTTCTGGGATAGGAGCGTTGGAGTGCCACAGAACAAGGATGGTGGTGGTCACAGGCTCATTTCTCAGTTTTCAATGTGCTGTCTGTATACCCCACATAACTCATCCTGCATTCGGAAAGCAGTGCTATGCTTTTGGGGGAAAAATAAAAAAGAAAGAAAAGAGAAAGGTAGTTATTTCCAAGGAATAAACATGTAATCAGTTTGAGTGAGCAGGTAGGTGAACAGAGCATGTTTATTCCTTACCCGGTGTCCAGCTACTGACATGGAATCATAGAATGGTTAGAGTTTGAAGGGACCTTAAAGATCATCTAGTTCCAACACCCATGCTGTGGGAGGGGGCACCTCCTACTAGATCAGGTTGCTCAAAGCCCTGTCCAACCTGACCTTGAACACCTCCAGGGATGGGGCCTCCACAACTTCTCTGGGCAACCTAGGCGTGTCTCACCACTCTCACAGGAAATAATTTCTTCCTAATATCTAATCTAAATCTGCCCTCTTTCAGTTTAAAACCATTACCCCTCACCCTGTTGCTACACTCCCTGATAAAAAGTCTCTTTCCACCTTTTCTGTTGGCCCCCTTTAAGTAATGAAAGGCTGCTATAAGGTCTCCCCAGAGCCTTCTCTTCTCCTGGTTGAACAACCCCAACTCTCTCAGCCTGTCATCATAGGAGAGGTGCTCCAGCCCTCTGATCATCTTTGTAGCCCTCCTTTGGACCCGCTCCAACAGGTCTATGTCCTTCTTATGTTGGGGACTCCAGAGCTGGATGCAGTACTCCAGGTGGGGGCTCATGAGAGCGGAGTAGAGGGGCAGAATCACCTCCCTCGACCTGCTGGTCATGCTTTTGATACAGCCCAGACTATGGTTGGCTTTCTGGGCTGCGAGTCCACATTGTTGGCCCATGTGCAGCTTTTCATCCACCAGTACCACGAAGTACTTTTCGGCAGGGCTGCTCTCAATCCCTTCACCCCCCAGCCTGTATTGATACTGGGGGTTGCCACCACCCAGGTGCAGTACTCTGACCTTGTTGAACTTCACGAGGTTCACATGGGCTCACTTCTCAAGCTTGTCCAGGTCCCTCTGTCCCCCAGTTCTCATCTTGCCCTCCATATACTCGAGGGCCATGGGGAGAGAGGTTGCCAGTGAAGACTAAGGCAAAAAAATTGTTGAGTACCTCAGCCTTCTCCTTACCCGTTGTTACAAGTTTGACAGTCTTGCTCTTTAGGGAGGGTATGCTTTCTCGACCTTCCTTGTCTGGCTGCCATACCTGTAGAAGCCATTCTTACTATTCTTTGCGTCCCTTGTCAAGTTCAGCTCCAGCAGCACATTGGCCTTCCTGACCCCATCCCTATGCAACCGGGCAGTATCCCTATCTATACTCTTTCCCGGATACCTGTCCCTGCTTCTACTGCCTGTGCATTTCCTTCTTGCCCTTTAGTTTGACCAGCAGGTCTTGATTTTACCATGCCAATCTCTTGCCTTCCTTTCCTGATTTCTTACAGCTGGGGATCAAGAGCTCTTGTGGTCTGTGGAAAGCATCCTTAAAGATCTGCCAGGTCTGTTCTGCTCCTTTGTCCTTGAGCACAGTTTCCCGGGGTGGGGCTAATGACTAACTCCTTAAAGAGCTGGAATTTTGCTTTCCGAAAATTCAGGGTCCTGACTTTACTCTTCATTTGACCCATATCCCTCAGGACTGCGAACTCCACCAGTGCATCATTGTGGCCCATCATTAAGTAACATTTCCCACACTTGATGTTTGGAGAATTTGTGTATGATACAGGATGACATGAGACACCTGTGAACTGAAGTAATTTACAAACTATTGATAAATACTCTTTATTTTTACTTGTGGATTATATAATGTCTTCTGCTTTATGTACATGGTTTTTTAATCAAATGAACTTCATAGGCCCTTGATCCTGTTGTTACATTACTTTTATATTATCGGGCAGCAGAGGACTAACACCCACTATGTGGTCTTTAGGGGAATAATATGTGGTTAAGGCTGATGCTAAAAAAAAACAAGCACAAGAGACAGCCTTTCAAACACACTCCACAGAACTCGCAGGAAGACCTTTTAAAATCCCTTCCCTTCACTTTATTCACCACTGTAACCTGTAACAGTTCAGATTTTCCTAAGTAAATTGAAAAGTACTAGCAGGATGAGGATGGCTTTTTCCCACATGCAGAAAATGGTTTTCCACATGAGTCCTGATGCAAAATATTCACTTCTGTACACTTTGGATGCAGTTTTTACTTCCAGTTTCTTTTTTGTAACAAGTAATCATTCTTCTTAACATGAGGAGGAACTTCTTTACTTTGAGGGTGGCAGAGCACTGGAACAGGCTGCCCAGAGAGGTTGTGGAGTCTCCCACTCTGAAGACATTCAAAACCCGCCTGGACGCTGTCCTGGGCAACTTGCTGTAGGTGACCCTGCTCTGGTGGTGGGGGTTGGACTAGATGATCTCCAGAGGTCCCTTCCAACCTTGACCATTCTGTGATTTTGTGATTCTCCTCGGTGTACAGAGGGAACCCAAACTCCTTAGTTCCCAGTTAAATCTACTCTCTGCTACTTAATGTTGGGTCTGGTGGCATACATAATGACTCTAGGACATCTCTGGAATCAAACATGCCACACCAAAACAAAATGTTTGAAAAACAAAAGACAAAGTACAAGAACAAAGTGCAAATGCTACTATCTGCTCTGACAGATTTTGCTATGGAACCAAAAGAAGGTATGGAGTAAGGCATCTGTCCTTATTGATGCTTTGTGAAGTCTGTGTTACCAGATGCTTGGTGATGCCAAATACAAAGAAGATGTGTACAAATAGCACTAAACAGTGTACAATTACTGTACAATTTATTTAAAAGTAAAGAGAAAAGGAAGAAGAAACTACTAAAAATTTGATAGAATTTCATTAGCCATTGCACTTCATGTGCGTATGGTTTCTTCCTTTTTGTTCCCTCTTTTTGGCTTATCTATACTTTGTTGTTTATCCACGATCTTTATTGACTGAGTTCTTCAAGATACAGAATGTGATGTATACTTTCAAGCCCTTGTTAGAAATATACGATACTGGGTTTTTAGCACTGGGGAATCCACCACAGTGTTCCAGTTCTCCAAAAGAAAACTAGTGCATTTCTGGAATAAGCTGTCAAAAGAAACGATTTTGCAATAATAAATCCTGTAAATATTGAATTAACAGCAAATTATGGAAGGAAGCACATGTATGTGTCTGCTATTGATCCCAAAGGGCTGTGCCAATATTTTGCTTCTGTGTCTTTCTATTGTCCTACTTTTCCTGGTATCATCAATCTTCTGTCTTTGACTAATACATCGGTCACTGCTGCCTGAGGTGCCAAAATAGTTATTGGTTTTCTGTAGCAGCTTTTCCAGAAGTACTGCTTAATATCTGCTTGGAAAAATACATATGGAAGCTGTGCACAAGCAGGGAAGATTCAACAGCCAGAGACTGGAGAATAATGCTTGACTCTTCAGTCTACTAAGATGGGATATGTGCTGAAATACAACTTTTTTAATAGAGTAGAAGCCCAATCAACATTGCCCCCACCAGTGACATAAACACCTGCACAAGCCAGGTTCCCGTGCCTGCCATATGATGTACACAGCCACCAGTGACATCAAAGCTGCAGCACAAGCCAGGTTGCAGTGCCTGTCCTATCAGGAACTCTGCCACAAGTGACATCACAACCACTGGCACAAGCCAGGTTCCCATGCCTGCCCTGCCAGGTACTAAGCCAGCAGTGATATAAACACCTACGCAAGGAAGGTGCCCGAACCTTCCATATGAGTTACACAGCCACCAGTGACATCAAAACAGCAGCCATAAGTCAGGTTCCTGCACCTGTCCTATCTGCTAGTCAGCCACCTGTGACATGACAAGACCTGCATGAGCCAGGTTCCTGCACCTGCTCTATCAGGTGCTAAGCCAGCAGGGACATAAACACAGTCACAAGCCAAGTTCCCACGCCTGCCTGATTAGAAACCGTGCCAACCGTGATATCACAAGGACCTTGTCCTGATCCAGTATTGGGGAGGTTTTGTTATAATCCCAAGGACGAGATTAAGACTCTGAAGCCAGTCAAATGTTGTACAACCTTTTGTTTAATTCTCTTAACAAGCCATGAAGGAATGGTGAAAAGGGGTGGTGAAGGGAAGACAAAGGGGGAAGGAAAAGGGGTAAAGAAGAAAACAAAGAAAGAGGGAAAAAGTTCGCTACTGCCACCCTGAGTCCAACGGGTTTCTGCTGATTCTGTCTGAAGTCTTCAACTGTTACACATTTCGCACAGTCCAGGGTCCGGGGAGGCGCGCAGCAGGGAGGCGAGGAGCAGGGCAGAACAAAAGGGGGCCCACAAAAGGACACGTGCTCCTTATACAGGGCTCTTGCTCATGCGCAGATCAGCCGGAAGCACTGTTCCCATACAAGCCTCTTCCTGCTCTTTTTGTGCCCTTGGTCCCTGTGCAGGCGCATAAGTTCGTCCACTTCCAAAGCCGTGAAGAAGATGGTCCTCCCGGAAGATGGTGGCACAGCGGCAATGTCGAGACAAAATCACACCTGGTATTGGTTCTCTACAGACCTGCACAGGAAAGGTTCCCAGACCTGCCTTGTCAAGTACTAAACCTGCAGTGACATAACACCTGCACAAGCCAAGTTCCTGCGCCTTCCCAGTCAGCTACTCAGACACCTGTGACGAGACAAGCACTTACACAAACCAGATGCCTGCACCTGACTTATCAGTACTATGCCAGCCGTGACATCAGAAGGTTATTCTGAGAGTAATTGAAAAACACTTAGATAATGCAGTCCTTGGTGATAGCCAGCATGGGTTAGAAATGTCCTGTCTAACCCACGGAGGAGAAAGACCTGTCTAAATAATTTAATTTCCTTTCATGACAAGCTCACCCATCTGAACAAAGGAATCGAGTAGATGTGTTTGTTTTGTTTTTGTTTTTGTTTTTTTTTTTATTTTAGCAAAGCTTTTGATACTGTCTCTCACAGTATCCTCTGGAGAAACTGTCCAGCACACCGCTAGACAAGTCCATCACACATTGGATGAGCTGACAGGTTGGGTTCAGAGACTTATGTAGTTAATCGGGTTACACAAGGCTGGCGGCCACTCACCAGTGGCATTCCCCAGGGCACAATTTTAGGGCCAATGCTTGTTACTGTTTTTATAAATGATCTGGACACAGGAATCAAATGTACATTAAGCAAGTTTGCCAACGATACTGCACTAGGAGAAGCTGTGGACTCCCTTGAGGCTAGAGAGGCCTTACAGGGAGGTCTGGGTAGAGTAGAGAGCTGGGCAATCACCAACCTTATGAAATGTAACGAGAGCAAGTGCCGGATTCTCCACCTGGGACAGGGTTATCCTGGTTACATGTACAAACTGGGGAACAAGAGGCTGGAGAGCAGCCCCGTGGAAAGAGATGTGGGGGTTTGGGTTGATGGCAAGTTTAACAGGAGTCAACAGTGTGCCCTGGCAGCCAAAGGGGCCAACCGTGTCCTGGGGTGCATCATGCACAGCGTCACCAGCCAGTCGAGGGAGGTGATTGTCTCACTCTGCACTGCAGTGGTGCAGCCCCACCTCAAGTTCTGTGTGCAGTTTTGGGCATCTCAGTAGAAGGAGGACATTGAAGTATTAAAGTGTGTCCAGAGGAGAGTGACCAAGATGGTGAAAGCTCTCAAGGGCAAGACTTAGGAGGAGCGGCTAGGTCTCTTGTCCTGTTCAGCTTGGAGAAGAGATGGCTGAGGGGTGTCCTCATGGCAGTCTACAACTTCCCCAAGGGGGGCAGCAGAGGGGGAGGTGCTGATCTCCTCTCTCTGGCGACCAGTGACAGGACACGAGGAAATGGAATGAAGCTGTGTCAAGGAAAGTTCAGATTGGACATTAGGAAAACGTTCCTCACTGTGAGAGTGGTCGGTCACTGGAACAGGCTCCCCCGGGAAGTGCTGATAGCACCAAGCCTGTCAGAGTTCAGGGAGCATCTGGACAACGCTGTTAGTCATAGGGTTTACTTTTAGGTAGTCCTGCAAGGAGTAGGGAGTTGCACATGATGATCCTTATGGGTCCCTTCCAATTTGAGACATTCTATGATTTTATAATTCTGAGTGCTACTGAAAGTCATTTAAAGGACAATGGAATCATCCGGCACAGTCAACATGGGTTCACAAAGGGAAAGTCACGTTTAACCAATTTGCGATATTCTATGATTCTATGATTTCTTCCTTCAGATTCCTTTCAGCTTGTCAGCTGCTGCTGGTTTGAGCTTCAGGTAGTTAAAAGCTTTCCTGGCCTTCAACAGTCTAATTGTATCCTTAGTCTAATTGTCTCTTTAATTATTTTTATATCTATCTTTTTTTTATCTACCTGTCTCAAACGTATGTCCTAAGATTATCCATTGTAGAAAGATGACCTCATTAGAGGCAGCTTGTGCTTAGCATATGGTTACAGAGTCTGTTTTATTGTTTATGAAAACTGATCATGCTTGAATTTTCTTTCCTTAAGAATAGGAAAAATTCTTTTGTGCCTGTGTGCAGCCCGTTCTCCAAGGAGAGCAGGTGGGAGATGATGCAATGGAGATGTAACATCCAGATGCAGACTTCAGTGGAGGAGTCTGATGCAAGGAAGAGTGATGTAAATCCCAGGTGGCCAATGACAGAAATGATGAGGTTGGGCAGGTGAGGAGCAAAGTTGTCCATGCAGTGTCAGACCTCAAGGGACTGCTTTCCCTACCTGTCCAGACTTCCTGAGGAGACACTTTGGATCAATATCACTTGGAGAATGCTTCTATCACCTCTTCTTTAAATCAAAAAGTATTATAACTATCCTTTAAAATAAAAAATATTTTTTATTAGATGCACTTTGAAATCTTCCTCCTTAACTTCATTATGAAACTTCTCTAATTAGCTGTCCAAGTCTAGAAGACTTGAAGAAAATTACAGGAAGAGACATGGCTCCTTAGGGCTGTCTGTATTTTAAAGAGCTCTGTGGTGTATTTGGTATAGAATCCAGGAACCTTGGATACCAAGAGAAGATTGAACAGACTGCTCAAGAAGTCAAAAGCAAAGCTCAAAATACTTTGAAGCATTAATGTGCCCCACTGAGGGCCATTACTGACAAAGTCTCCCCACGGACCCCCCAGAACAGGTAATTGGAGGCTGTGATCACAGGTAGGCAAAGGCACTGTGCAGGTGGCTGTAGTGCTGAGAAAACCCTTGGTTTGTTTTATGAAGCAGAAGGGCCAAGCCCTCACCCCCCAGGCCCTGAGAAGGCAGATCTTGTACCTCACAAGAGCTCAGGGCTCTTGCTGGGGGCAGTGGGATGTGAAGTTGAGCAATGCAAAGCGCAGGAGAATTCTATGACACCTCCCGGCCTCCCAAAGCAGGGGAGCCAGAGCCTCAAAACAAAGTTTCTCCTGGTGGGCCTGAGTGGCCCTCATGGCAACAGCCATGGCCAAGGGGAAAAAGCCCTCAGTCCTTTTGAGCCTTTTAGTCTATCCAGAGCCCTCTGCCATCTCTTTCATTTTAAAACCATTACCCCTCGTCCTATCACTACACTCTGACAAAGAGTCCCTCCCCATCTTTCCTGGATCCCCTTTAGGTACTGGAAGGCTGCTATAAGGTCTCCCCAGAGCCTTCTCTTCTCCAGGCGGAACAATGCCAATTCTCTCAGCCTGTCATCATAGGAGAGGTGCTCCAGCCCTCTGATCATCTTTGTGGCCATTCTCTGGCCTTGCTCCAACAGGTCCATGCCCTTCTTATGTTGGGGGCTCCAGAGCTGAATGCAGCACTGCAGTTGGGGTCTCATGAGAGCAGAACAGAGGGGCAGAATCACCTCCCTCACCCTGCTGGCCACACTGCTTTTGATGCAGCCCAGGATGAGGTTTGCTTTCTGTGCTGCCAGCGCACATTGCCAGGTCATGTCCAGCTTTTCATCCACCAACACCCCCAAGTTCTTCTCCTCAGGTATGCTCTCAATCCATTTTTCACCCAGCCTGTATTTGTGTTTGGGATTGCCCCAGCCCACATGCAGGACTTTACACTTGGCCTTGTTGAACTTCATGAGATTTGCACAGGCCCACTTCTCAAGCCTGTCCAGGTCCCTCTGGCTGGCATGCCTTCCCTACAGTGTGTCGACTGCTCCACACAGTTTGGTATTGTCGGCAAACTTGCTGAGGGTGCACTCAGTCCCACTGTCCATGTCGCCAACAAAGATGTTAAACAGCACAGGTCCCTGTACTGATCCCTGAGGAATGCCACTTGTCACTTGTTGCCATTTGGACATCAAGCCATTGACCGCAACTCTTTGTGTGTGACCATCCAGCCAGTTCCTTATCCACCAAGTCATCCATCTGTCAAATCCATGTCTCTCCAATTCAGAGACAAGAATGTCATGTGGGACAGTGTCAAATGCCTTGCACAAGTCCAGGTAGATGACGTCTGTTGCTCTTCCCTTAGCCACCAACGCTGTAATGCCGTTGTAGAAGGCCACCAAATTTGTCAGGAACGATTTGCCCTTAGTGAAGTCCTGTTGACTGTCACCGATCACCTCATTTTCCATGTACCTTAGCAGAGTTTCCAGGAGGATCTGTGCCATGATCTTGCTGGGCACAGAGGTGAGACTGACCGGCCTGTAGTTCCCCAGGTCTTCCTTTTTTCCCTTTTTAAAATTAGGGGTTAAGTTTCCCCTTTTCCAGTTGGTGGGAACTTCACCAGACTGCCATGACTTCTCAAATATAATGGGTATTGCCTTAGAAACTTCATCCAGCAATTCTTTCAGGACCCGCAGATGAATCTCATCAGGTCCCATGGACTTGTGAACCTTCAGGTTCCTCAAGGCCAAACCTGGCCTTCTCCTACAGTGGGTAGTTCTTCATTCTCCCAGTCCCTGCCTTTGCCTTCTGTGACTTGGGCGGTTTGGTTAGAGCCCTTACTGGTGAAGAGCAAGGCAAAAAAGTCATTGAGTACCTCATCCTTCTCCGTATCCCAGGTGACCAGGGTTCCCATTTCCTTCCAGAGAGGGCCCACGTTTTCCCTAGTATTCCTTTTGTCACCGACATGCCTATAGAAGTTTTTCCTGTTGCCCTTGACATCCTTGGCATATTTAATTCTATCTGGGCTTTAGCTTTCCTAACCTGATCCCTGGCTGCTCGAACAATTTCTCTGTATTCCTCCCAAGCTACCTGTCTTTGCTTCCACCCTCTTTAGTCTTTGTTTTTGAGTCTGAGTTTCTTCAGGAGCTCCTTGTTCATCCATTTAGGCCTCCTGGCATTTTTGCCTGACTTCCTCTTTGTTGGGGTACATTGCTCCTGAGCTTGGAGGACCTGGTCCTTGACTATTAGCCAGCTTTCTTGGGCCCCTCTTCCCTCCAGGGCTTTATCCCATGGTACTCTGCCAAGGAGATCCCTGAAGAGGCAAAATTCTGCTCTTCTGAAGTCCAGGGTAGTGAGCTTATTGTGTGCCCTCCTTGCCGCCCTAAGGACCTCTTAACTTCACCATCTCATGGTCACTGCAGCCAAGGCTGCTCTTGACTGTGATGTTCCCCACCAGCCCCTCCTTGTTGGTGTGAAGAAGATCCAGCATGGCCCCTCTCCTTTTCAGTTCCTTGACATAAAAAGGCCTGAACCATAGGCCTTGGGCCAAAGTTGACTTCTGAATGAACCTCAAAGTGTAATACTGAATGAACCTCTTGACCAGCATCATATCAGCATGAAATATGACCATGGGAAAAAACCCTGGAAACTGTAAAAGATAGGAGTAGAAATGTGTAAGAAACAGGAAATCTTAGGACGCACCCGGGATTCTGGCCAGAACCTGGACCTGCCCGAGTGAGGCAAACCAATCCAACAGATGTTTTTCATGCATTTTGTCATATAGATTTGTTTGTTAAACTGTATATAAGCAGGACCCTCTCACAGCAAAGATGGAGACCTCACCTATGAGTGGACGCACTGCGTAGAATTTCCCAATTGCCGGGAGCAGTTCTCTGATCCTTCACTGTGACGGGGCTCCCCAGCTGAAGCACGGATCTGGATGATGGTAAAGTATCAGGGCAATTGGTGATGTACCTTTCTTAATCACTATAGCTAACTCTATGTAGTAATGATTAGGTGCATTATCTTGCTTATTCTTTATGCTGCTTTAAACTAAAGTAAAATAAGCTTATCTTTTTAACTTGGTGTCTGTGTCCTTTCTGTTGACCCTGCCAATTGGCAAAACACTCCTCTGTCCCTTGGAGAAGGAATTTATCATCGACACATTCCAGGAGCCTCCTGGATTGCTTATCCTCTGCTCTGTTGTCCCTCCAACAGATATTGGAATGGGTGAAGTCTCCTATGAGGACCAGGGCTTGTGAACATGAAGCTCCTCCAATCTGTTTATAGGGGGCCTCATCTGCTTGGTCTTCCTGGTTGGGTGGCCTGTAGCAGACCCCCACTATAATATCACCTTAATCCTGACCCGTAAGGTCTTGTTCGGCTCCTCTTCTATCCCCAGGAAGAGCTCTATGCACTCCAGATGGTTCTTGACATAGAGGGTGACACCCCCTCCTCGTCCCCCCTACCTGTCCTTCCTGAAAAGCCTGTATCCTTCCATTCCAAAGCTCCAGTCATAGGTGCCATCCCATCACGTCTCCATGATGTAGGCATGCAGATGTCTCTAGCTCCTCCTGTTTATTCCCCATGCTACATGTGTTTGTATGGAGGCATTTAGGTTGGGCCCCTGATGAAGCTAGCTTACTGGCTGGAGTTGCTGGAATTCCTTTTTGCTGCACTGCAGGTGCTCTCCTGTTCACCTGTGACCCTTCTCCAGGATCTGGGCATATATTATTGTATTGGCATGATACTGGTAGGTGTGGGATGGATTGAGGTTCCTCTTCCCCGGTAACTCCAGTTTAAAGCCCTCTTCACCAGCTTGGAAAGCTTCTGAGCAAAGATGTCTTCCACTTCTCTGAAAAGTGGACCCCATCAAGTCGAAGCAGACCAGGTTTCTCAAAGCAAGTCCCATAGTCTAAGTAGCCAAACCCCTGGCTGTGGCACCAGTCCTGTAGCCATTTGTTGATTTGCCAGGTTCTATTGGCCCTATCAACCTCCTTCCCTTTGAGCGGGAGGACTGACGAAAAAACTGCCTGCGGCCCAGAATCCCTGCTGCTCCCATGGCTCTATAATCCTTGATATTCCTCAGGTTGCCCCTGGCTGTATCACTGGTGCCCACGTGAAACAACAGCAGCAGGTTACAGTGAGCCAACTGTACCAGGGTTGGTAGTCTGTCTGTGACATCCCTGATATAAGCCCCTGGTAAGTAGCAAACCTCCGTAGAGAGCACATCAGGTCAGCAGATGGGTGCCTCCGTACCTCTCAGAAGAGAGTTGCCTATGACTATCACCCGTCGCTTTTCCTTAGTTGTGCTGGTTGTTATCCGTGGAGCAGATTGGGTTGCCATACCCAGCTCCAGTGCCTCTCCTGATGTCATCATCCTGATGACAGAGAGGTTTTTCCTCTCCACTCTGTAGAGCGGTGAAGCAGTTCTGCAAGGGTACCTCAGGCTTCGGGGAAAGTCTCTTCCTCCTGCTGGTCCTTGCCATCACAAGCTTCCATGTTACTGCCCCCCTGCCCTTCTGTGTATGCCAGAGTGGGAGGTTTTGGCTGGCTGGCTGTGGGTTGTGGGCCCACTGCAGGCTGCGCTTGGAACCAGCTATCTGTCTCCTTCTCAGCCTCCCTGATGCTATGCAGCCTTCTCACCATCTCCTGCCTCTCTCTTTGAAGAGGGGTAGAGGGGAGCATCTGTCGGTCCCATCTGGGGTCCCCCAGCTCCCCAGTAGCCAATTTGGCCTAAACCACGACACCCTGGTAGACAGCTCGGTAGACACAGTCACTCGCTCACTCCCATGCAGTGAGATGGGGGAGAGAATTGGAAGGGTAAAAGTGAGAAAACTCGTGGGTTGAGTTAAAGACAGTTTAATAAGTGAAGCAAAGTTCTGTGTGCAAGCAAATCAAATGGGGACTTAATTCACTACTTCCCATCAGCAGGCAGATGTTTAGCCATCTCCAGGAAAGCAGGGCTCCATCATGCAACGGTTACGTGGGAAGTTAAATGCCATAACTCCAAACAGCTCATTGAGTTTCAGCTCTGCAAAGTCACAGCCAGCCTGGAGGCTTGACTAGAAACGTCCAGCAGCATCTTTCCCACCAATCTGTCCATGAGCACGTGCCTTGCAACATGCCCTATGAGAAGACATTAAGCTGGAGTTAAAAGTAAATACATCATAGGCTCATAGGAAAATTCAGGGTGGAAAGGAGCTCAGGAGGTCTACAGTCAAAAATCCAGCGGGGCCAGCTCTGAGGTCGGACCAGGTTGCTCAGTAAATATCAGCATCCAGAGAAAGAGTTTACACATGAACCAGGCATCTAAGCTACCATTACAGAAATGGAGATGAAGCATTTGACCAGGTCTGTAAACACAGCTATGGGTACACCGTGCCTCCTGAGATTCCTGGGAACATCCCTCTTCTTGTCCAGAGAACGGTGATTCTTCTGTATGTTTCCTGGCCTATCTCCAAGACCATGGGGTGCTTTAGGCCGTAAACAGGATTGAAAGAAAGCCTTTGACTTGAGTACTGTCAACTTAATTGCTAAAAGAGATGGACATGGAGGGATCGCATAGATTCCAGGTTCCTGGTGAAAATTTAAGGCCTCTGAGAAAGGAGATGAAGATAACAGTTTTGAAATAGCATAGCCTTTAGATCATTTCACATGTGGAGGTTCTGTTCCCCCATTTCAGTCATTTACACCCAGAAACCTCACCCGCTCTTCCTTCCTCTTTTCCCAAAACCTGATCAAGTGATGGGAAGAGAGGAAGCAGAAAGGCCCTGGGCATCTGTGAATCAGCTGGAGTCTGGCACTTGGAGGGCAATGGTGTGGCATTCACTGGCCAGGCAAAGCAACACAGTGCCAATAGTTCGGATGATCTTGGGGCAACTTTCTAGCAGAGCTGCCAGGTGGGCCAACAAGGGTGATGCTCACCTGTACCTGGTCCTGACACACAAGGATGATGGCCAGGCTGGATGTCAGCCTTGGCTGTTGTTACCAGGAAAGAGTGGGGTCCCAGATGTCAAAAGGCAGTGAGGAAGGGCAGCAGCAAGAGCACAGACCTGGGACTCTAGAGGAGAAGACTTTGACTTACTCAGGGGACTGATACAGGTGGTGCCATGAGAAGCAGCTCTGAAGGGTGAAGGAACTCAGGAAATGTGATAGGCCTTACAGGACAGCCTCCTCCAAAGGCAAGAATGATCTCTCTGAATACCCTTGAAAAGAAGCAACCATATAAGTTGGCTGCTTGTCTGAACTGAGTGAGCTGCAGGACAAAAAGACAGCACACAGGAGAGAAGCAGGGGAAGCTGCAAAGGAGGAATTTAGAAATGTAGCCCATCACTGACACTGAAGAGGGAAGGGTGTGCAAGATACATGGGAGTATATCTTACACTGTGCGTGAAGCAGTGGGTGTGTTAAAGGCAGAGAACCTAAAAGACCATGGGCTGGCCATGATTACGTGGAATAGCTTAAGCTTTGATGTTAGCGCAGCAGTGCAGTGCTGGGATATGGATCCAAATTGAGGACGCAAGCAAGTTTTGGACTGGGATATCTTAGGTGATTGAGGACCATTAGCAGGGCTATGAAAGAAGCTGGATTGGTTGTCGGGAACTCACAGGCGCTGTCAAATCCCCAGAAAACCACAGCTTTGTGGTTAAAGCAATAGCCCCTAGCACCAACCCACCTACCCTGCCACACCCCCCCCACTCACACTGGCTCTAGGCAGAGTCCTGAGCAATGTGTGAAGGACCAGACCTCCTTTGCCAGATGCTGGGGGTCAGGGTTTGGCCACTGTGGTCATGAACAAACATCAAGGGCTTATATGGCATCAGAGCCACCTCCATATTATCTTTACCACCTGCAACCAGTGCCTCCAAGTTTTTGTTTAACCAGCCTCCAAGGGTGAGCACCTTGACGGGTTGTTCTGTTCATGGTTTCCTTAGTAATGGCCCTCACTGATGTTCCAAACACCCTCAGAAACTTGGGATTCGTTTCTGACTTCCACTTCTACAGAGGCTTGTTCAAGCTTACAGTATCTGCAGTTCAGGAACTTGGCACCAGAGGGCTCATTAACACGCCAAATGCCTTAACAAACCAAGTCTCGGTGCTTAATTCTCCTTTAAGTCTTCAAGTCTTGTGTGATTAACTAGGCAGCTTTCAGGAGTGTAGTCAAACGGACAAGATTTCAGTAATAAACACGAATAAAACAGGATTCCTTTTTTTCCCCAGTTTTCTTTATTTTTCCGCTTACAAGAATAAGTGATACCAGCCTTCTGCAATTCATCTTGATTCAGTGTCTCCTGGTAAAGACTGAATATGTAGGAAAAGTAAGATCTTTTCTGTCAGACACCATATAGGCAATCACCGTCACCCCACCCTACTTACCATGTACCCTGCCATTTCTATCATCACCACCTGAGACCTGCATCATGCTTTCCCAAATCTAACCTTTTTCCACTAAAGGCTGTAGCTGAGTGATTCAGCTCATTTGTGTTGATTCCCACCTGCTTTATTTGGATAACCAGCTGCATACCATCACAGAAGGATGTTTCTTACTTTAAA
>VUYV01000778.1:38424-125330 GCA_008711295.1 Anarhynchus alexandrinus | reverse complement strand
AAAAAAAAAAAAAAAAAGAAAAGAAAGAAAGAAATACTTCAGTAAAAATAAAACATATTCCTCAGCTGTATATGAAGTTGCCTCTACTGAAGTCCACTTTCCACTGTGGCAACCTTAGTAGAAAACCTTCAGTGAGATATACAGGAAAGGACAGGTAGCAACACAATTGAGGAGTTGGCTGAAGAAACCATCAGGCAGGTTGCTGAAAGACAAGGCGGGCTTTAAACTGCCTGAAACTCAGGGCAGCAGCTGGGTGTCTGAGAGGTGTCTGAATGGATAGAGGCCAATAGGAGGAAAGGTGTATGGACACTGGAGAATGCATGCATCCAGGCAGCCTGCTGAAAAGATGCCTTTGGAGGTGGTCAGTTAAGGCACAACATGTGGAAACATGTGAAAGAGTGCTGAGAGTCAATACAGAGTATACTAGGCAGAGCAGTGCCAAGGATGTAATGGGGAAGAATGATATTTCTTTTCCTGTGTGTAGCACACAGGCTGCAAATGTTCATGTTGACATCATGGGAAAACATTGCCTGTGGATGAAAGGAGCAGCTTTCACCCAGAGACCCAATTTCTCTTTTGGCTTTTTCCAGGAAGTTCTTGATCCAGAAGATTGGCTTTCCTCATTGCTCTTCAAAAGTGTTAAATTTTCTTTATTGACAGCATCACCGATCCATTTAGAAGCCTCATTTTTGTTGTCGTGCTAATCCTGTGGGACTCATGATACAGATCTAAGAATTCATTCACTACTTCCCATTGGCAGGAAGATGTTTAGCCATTTCCAGGAAGGCTTCCAGGGCTTCACCACATATAGCAGTGACTTGCCAAGACAAAGGTCATAACCACAAATGTCTCCCCTGCCTCTTCCTTTCCCTGAGCTTTTATTGCTGAGCATGATGTCATATGTATGGAATAACCCTTTCGGTCAGTTGGGGTTAGCTATTCCAGCTGTGTCCCCTCCCAGCTTCTTGCCCCAAAAGACCCCATTTGCTGATGGGCAGCCTGAGAAAAAGAGAAGGCCTTCATGTTGTGCAAGCACTATTCAGCATTACCTAAAAGATCAGCCTGTTATAAATACTGTTTTAATCACAAATCAAAAACACGGAACTGTGCAGGCTGCTATGAAGAAAATTGACTCCATCCCAGCCCGTCAAGGTAGGCTGGACTTCTTGGAAGGTGTGAGGATGATAGCATGAAGAACTTGAGATGGAGGAAAAGGAAATCAGGAAAGGAAAGGTGAGGCCAAGGATGTCACTGATGCTGTTTGGGGTGCCTGTGATGCAGCCCTATACCTGATGTGGATTATTTCCACAGTCAGAGGGAACCTGAGTGCTTTGCTTGATGTTTTAGACATGAAAGGGAAGGAAGGAAAGCGTCATCCAGGCTGGAAGGGACTTCGGAAAACGTCTGTAGAACATCGCACTCATGGCAGGGTCGCATCACATTGCTCACGGTTTTATCTAGATGGGTCTGAGAAACTCAGGGACGGAGGCAGCACAACGGTCTCCAGGAAACAGCTTCCCATGCCTGACGGTTCTAATGTTGCAAATGTTTCTCCTTATATCGAGCCTGACCCTCTCTTGTTTCCACTTATTGCCTCCTGTTCTCTTGTCTTGCACCAGAGTGTCTTCTCGGCAACTTCACCATAGGCAGTGCAAGTCTGTTACATTCTCCCCGTCAAAGTCCTCAATTCTCCAGTCTGAACAAGCCCAGCTCCCTCAGTCCCTCCCAAGAGGGCGAATGCTCAAGCCCTGACTGTCTCTGTGGCCCTCCACTGAACTGGCTCCAGTTTGCCAATGTCTCTCTGGCATTATGGTGCATCAAAACTTGGTTAAGTATTCTGGATATGGTGAAACAGGTGGTAAGCAGAGGGAAATAACATCTTCCTCTGGCTGTGCTCCTGCTCATGCAGCCCAGGATGCTGTTGGTTGTTTTTACTGATGGCTCACGGCCTAATGCAACCCAAGGACCCACCTAGGCAGTGCCTGCCCTATGTCGTGGCAGGGCCTTAGTCTTCTCTAGGGGCAGGAGTTGAATTTGTCCTCATTGAATATCATGAGGTTCCTATTGGCCCATCCCTCCAGCCTGTCTATGTCCTTTGGGATGGCAGCTTTGCCCTCCAGTGTAGTGTCTGCTCTCCTCAATGTGGTGTCTTCTACAAATTTTATGAAAAAATCACTCTCTCATCTCATCCAGGTCATTAAAAAGACACTAAACAGGGCAGATTGCAGGACAGACCCCTGCAGGACCCTACTATCTAGATGCCTCCAGTCAGAGTACCACACATTGACAACATACCTCTAAGCCCATCTGTCCAGCTGTTTTTACCTATCTACTTATCCACCAATCCAGACCATAATATGCTAACATTGATACTGTGGGAGATGATGCTGAAAGCTTTGCTGACTTCCAGGGAAAAGACCACCAGGGCTCTCTACTGTCCAGAAATCCTGCCCTTTCTTCAGAAAAAGCAGAGGATGGCCAGGCACAATCTACCCTTGGTAAATCCAATCACCTTCTCTTTCAGACACCCAGAAATGGAATGCAAGTAGACATGCTCTGGGGCACAGCTTTTAGTTCCACTGGTCATTCTTAGGGCATTTTTGAAAAGCGCATGCAATGTTTGGGTGCTGCCAGTCATCAAGGAGTTCCCCCAAATTCCACCTTTCAAAGGTAATGGAGAGTGACCTCACAGTGACACTGGCCTGCTCGCTCAGCTTTCTGGGATGCTGCCCCTCTTGTCCCTCAGACTGGTAAGGAGCCAGACTCTTCTCGGTGGTTCCCAGTGACAGGACGAGGGGCAATGGGCACAAGTTGGAACATAGGAAGTTCCGTTCCAACACACGGAAAAACTTCTTTACAGTTAGGGTGACAGAGCACTGGAACAGGCTGCCCAGGGAGGTTGTGGAGTCCCCTTCTCTGGAGATTTTCAAGACCCGCCTGGATGCAGTCCTGAGTAATGTGCTCTAGGCAATCCTGCTTTAGCAGGGGAGTTGGACTAGATGATCTCTAGAGGTCCCTTCCAACTCTGAAAATTCTGTGATTCTGTGACTGCGTTTGCCCCTGGCTTGATCCCCATCCACTACAGGCTGTTCTCTTCCAGAGTCCTGCCTGGAGGTGCAAAGGCTTGGGAAACCTTTCTGGGAAAGACTGAGGCAATGAGGATATAGAGTATCTCAGATCTGTCTACACCTGTTCTTATTAAATTCAGCACTGGCCACACATCTTTGGTTTTTTCTTAAACTGTTCTTGAAGTAGTAACAACTCCCCTTCATGCCCTTGAACCTCTTGCAAGGGTCCACACTAGCCTAAAGCTGCCCCTATTTCTAAATTTCTCCTTGAGTCCTTGCATCCACCTCCTGAATGCTTCTTTTTTTCTTATGGAGGTTCTTGATGAGTCCCTTCTTTAGCCAAGCTACTCTCATGAAATTTCTGGTTGTTTTCTTGCTTATTGGTCTGAACAGATCTTGTGCTTGGAAGATGCTTTCCTGAAAGACCAGCTGTACTGAGCTCTGCTGACCTTGAGTGCTGTTGCCCATGGGACTACCACCAAAAGTGCCATGAAGAGACTAAAATCTTCTCCCACTACTTCATGGTCACTACAGCCAAGGCTCACACTGGTTTTCACATCCATGATCAATGCTCCCTCTTTTGCAAGGACCAGATTTAGGTGAGCATCATCTTTGTTGACCTGGCACCTGTGCAAAGAAGTTGTCCCAGGAGATCCTAGACACTTGCTGGATGGTATGCATTCTGCTGTGCTCCCCTTCCAGTGAGTGTCAGAATCATTAAAGCCACCCATAACATTTGGAGTCAGGGATCTGGAGACTTCCATGGCTTGCTTAAATAAGTCTTTCTACACTTCCTTACCCTGATTGCGGGTTCTTTGTCTCCTATCAGAATTTCACACTGACAGGCCTCTCTTCTGACCCTCACCCATAAGGGCTCACCCAACATGTTTGCACATCCCATACATAACAATAAGCTCCTGTATATGGAGGGCATCCCCCTCCTCATCTTGCTGGCCTGGCTCTCCTGAAAAACCTGTATGCACCGTTGCAGCACCACGCGCAGTGTGAGCTGTCCCACCACACCTACCCATTTATTCCATCAATATCAAAACTCTGTTGTGGCACACGGGACTTCAGCTCCTCCTGTCTTTACCTCAGGTTGAGGGCCATGATGCATGCTTGGGCTGCATCACTCAGCACTCAGATTTGTCACAGGCAAACCTGGTGCCACGTACCCAAGACCCAATATGTAGAAATGCTGTGCTTGAGACCAGAGTGGCTGCCAGAGGATGGCAGATGGCAAAGTGAAGGCACCAAAAGAGGAAACCCTGTTCCCCTCAAGGCCAGAAAAGCAGGGCTGGGCTCTGTAGCCTTGGAAGAAAAAGGCTTTGCTGTCTGTAGTGTAACTGAAACCCCTGAAGGCCTGTGGTGTGGGTAAAGCTGATTTCCAGGAGGACAAGGTGCTGCTAAAAATGTCCTTGGCTTTGGACATGCTGTGATCCAGGAACACTGTGAAAATCATTACACTCTTCCCTGATTGTATCATCAAGGGGCTGAGCAAAAGATTGGTGAAAGAAGAACTAGCAGGGTCAACCACCCACCTCTCTACAACCCCCTTTCAGGTAGTTGCAGGGAGTGATAAGGTCTCCCCTCAGCCTCCTTTTCTCCAGGTTGAACAATCCCAGTTCCCTCAGCCACTCCTCATGAGACATGTGCTCCAGACCCCTCACCAGCTTCTGGCCCACTTGTAAAAGGTAGTGCTTCTCTGATAAAATTTCCAAAGTGTGAGTAGCTGAATTGTTGGTGCTTGCCTCCTCTGAAGCACATGACTGCAAGCTTCACTCAGGGTTTTGGAAAGGAGGCAGGATTCCCTTGTGCCAGTGTTTGACTCTTCAAAGGCTTTGACAGAGGCCAGGCTAAGGCTGAAAGAGTCCCTATAAAAAAGTAACTTAGTCCGAGGAAAGGATATGCTTGCTGCCTGTCATGGGGAATAACTTGTGAGGGAGAGGAAAGGAATACATGGCTGGTGCAGCCCAAGGCCTGGCTGAGTGGATGCTGACCACCCCAGGGTCCAGAAGCAAAGACTAGCCATATTGGCACCCAGGAATGCAGAAATACCCTTATGCCAAGGCCCTGAGTGAGGTTTGAACTCTCAACACCTGGTTTACAGGACCAGTGCTCTAACCACTGAGCTACAGGGCCCACTCTAGTGTGATTTCCTGAGACAAGTACAAATTTTGTCGATTCCTTTCCTGTTGGATCTACTCAGAGCTTCCACTGAGCCTGCAGAGGAAAATACCTCCCTTCTCCTCTGTGACTGTAGGAAGACAGTGAGAGAAGAGAGTTTCCAGAACAAGAGCACAATAAACCTTTCCAGCTCTTCCACGACTAGAAGAGGATCTCTTCCCCTTTCCAGAAGGTTGGGCTGTCATTGATACAGTGACAATCCTGACACTGGGAATGGCACCCCAGGAACTGGCAGCACTGAATTTTCCTGTCATCTCTGTGTGCCTGCCTAGGTCTATCTCCTTCCTCTGGTACTCCAACCACTTCCCAGTCCTGCTGTCTTGCAGGAAGTTTCCCCTCGGGGTCAAAAACTTACCTGAAATCATCATAGCCATCCACTGAGTCACAACTCAGCAACTTGGAAACTGGAAAAACTGATTGGCTAATAGGGGTTGAGAACAAGGTATGCAGTCATCCCCCACAGTAACATAAGTGCATATACATTTCTCTTTAAATCTATACAGTTAATGATATTGATGGAGGTAATCCTGACCTAGTAAATTAGCTTATGCTAGTATTATTAATAACATCCTTAGCTAACAGTTAATGAAACTAATAATGAACAGGACATTGTGTCATTTGAAGTACCTCTAGCTTTAATTAACTGTCAGTGAACAGAATGCTGTGTTGCTTGAAGTTCCTATCCTCTGGACCTTAACACCTGGGATTGATTGTGTATAGGATGAGTTATGTGACAACCTAGTCCAGCTGGCCAACTTGGCAACAGAACTTACTTTTAAGGTATCCTGAAGTGAACTACCTTCATTATAATACTAAAAAACACACACACAGGTGAAGAAGACCCATGCCCAGGTGATGACCCTTCCCCCGTGCAAGTGCAGTGACTGAAGAGAATGACACAGAAGATATTATAACTATATGTAAATTATTAACCAATCAGTGTAACTGGGAGTGGGATACCTTGTAATTTTTGTGCATAAATATGATGGGGAAAATGGCTTAAGGTGTGCTTGATTTGTGGGAAATCCACCTAGCACCCAGGCCTGAATAAACACAATATCTCTCCTCAGCGTATGAGATTGGTTAATTGAATGCCAGGCATGAATCCACTTTTCAGACAACAATATGATAAGCTGCTGCTTTGTTTTCCACCATTTCTATCTGACCCATGGCACCCAGGTAGCAGGGGTGAACTAAGCCTTCTATCACCCACAAGGGATATCTCAGAAATGAAAACAGAAAAGTGGGCAGAGAAAATGAAAGCTACAAGAAGGTAGGTAAATTGATATCTATGTCTCATGGGGAAAATATTAAAAGCTCGCTTTTGGAGGGGTCACTTGAAAGACTGGATTTGTGGTTAGGTGTACTGGAGACAGAATTGTGGAAGACTGAAACTTACTTTTAGGAGCTTAGCATAGAGAGCAGGCAGGAAGACCGTGGAGGAGATTCAGAAATCATCTTACTAAGATGACAAGACAATATTCTATATTCCTTTTGCAGCTTTCCAGGTGTTCTGAGGTTTTTTTTTTAGTTCAAAAGCTAGGAGTACAGTTTTAATGCAACAGTTTCCCAGGTCAAAAACCTACTGTAAGCAGAGGGACTGCCACGACAAGTTAGCAGTGGATGGGGACAGTGCATAAACTCCATCTTTGGGAGGATAGATGTAGGGGAAGAGCTAGGATTTGATCTTGAAGAAAAAAGTTTGTACTCTTGAAGAACGAAGTAAACAAGTTTTGAGAAAGTAGCGGCAAGAAGCAGGATGTGATTGTGGAGTTACAGCCCTGCGTGAACAGAGAATGTTACCAATCTGCTAACAGGAAAATGCACATGATCGCAAGCCCTTAGCCTATCAGCATAGCATTGATAGCGCGTGGACAGTAGCTGCAACTATAAAGCATAGCAGTTTGGAACAATAAAGGTCTTTGGTCTGTACCTCGCCTGAGTCCCTGCCTCAATGCTCCGCACCTGACCCACTCCAACAGGCC
The DNA here is from genome assembly GCA_008711295.1 of Anarhynchus alexandrinus. Classification (NCBI taxonomy): domain Eukaryota; kingdom Metazoa; phylum Chordata; class Aves; order Charadriiformes; family Charadriidae; genus Anarhynchus; species Anarhynchus alexandrinus. The sequence continues at coordinate 118,090 of VUYV01000778.1, read as the reverse complement.
TCCATAATCTGACTCCTTCATCATAGAGCTAAAACCAGATATGAAACAGGCAGGAAAAGACTCTGGGACCAATGTATAGTGACCAATTCTGCTGAAAGAGGTGTCTCTGTAAGTGAAACCTTACATCCTGACCAAGACAGACAACATCAAATCTCACACCCCTACTCCATGTGGCAGCCAAATATAAGACCACAGTCAGGCTGAGCAGCTTTTCAGGGAATTGAGCACCCATTTGTCATCCTGGGCCCAACATCCTCAAGCAGCCCTGCTCCAGGGCAGTCTCAATTCCTTCAAAGCATGTGTTCACAAGAGCATCTCCTTAACCTCTCTGGATGGGCAGGAAAGCCAGAAACTCAGAGCCAGGAACACAACAAAAGCCAAGTGCTCATGGTCGGGCAGCTGGGTGAAGGACTCCCAACCCTCTTCTACAGGGATCACCATGCTGAGGCCTCACCTCATGTCTGGGAAGATCTGCATTCATCTCTCAGAGGGGCCATTTCTGAGGCACTGGTTGATCTGTCCCATGAAACAGGAGATGCTGCTGGAGACACTCCTCAGAATCACCCCTCTAACAAATAGGAACACAGGTTGAGCAGACTCTCAGTTACTCAGCAATGCAGACAGAGCCCACCTCCGTACTCAGGGCCCAGGACCCCCAGCACACCCTTGCCTCACAGGCTAAGGGGTGCTCTTCTCTTGCCAATGGTGGGATTGGGGCTGGGGTCCGGGGCCAGGCTGACTCATGTCCCATCCCACACTGCTAGTGCCTGCCCCCAGCCTGCTGCATCTTGGTGAGCCAGGAGAAACCCATGCCCCCTTGCCCAGCTCACACCCTCAAGGCACAAGCATGGAGTGGAGCAGGACATGAGTCCAGAGCTTCCACAACCATCAGAACTGTCCCTGGCCAGAGCACTACAGGGCAGTGGGCAAAGCCCTGAAGTGCCTGGCCATGAGGTGCTCATCATGCAGTGCTACAGAAAAGGTCCAGTGGGAGGTTGGTATCTGAGGGTCTGTTCCAAAAGAGCAGGAGGGTCAGGGAGCTGCAGAAATTCTCTGATCCCTGCCCAAGCAGAGTTTCCCCTTTGACAGGAAACTCTGCATCTGCCCTCCGTCCTTCCTTCCCCACTGGGCTCCTCCTCCTCCTCACTGGCAGGGCCAAACATCTCAGAGGGGCTGGGTAGGGGTCCAACTGCACCGGGCGCTGGATAAGGCAAACATGTCTGTGGAGGATGAGTTTGTAAAGGATTCAATCCTCTATCCCCGGCAATTGTCTTTGGAAGAGGAGGTGAATTGGCCAAACCAGAAATGCTTTGTGAATGACAATTTCCCAGACAATATACACGGATGACCCCAGGAGAAGTGTGTTTTGTGCTGAAGAAGAAACACTGCTCTGATAGCAGGTTTCATGCCCAGAGATGCCACAGTACACCTCCACATGCTGTCCAGCTGTCCTTTCCAGCTTTGTCCTCTCTCCAGCTCCAGTAGAAATGGCAAAAAAAGTCCTGTACTTGCCTGAGGCCCAGAGTTCTCTCTCCTTGTCTGCCTTTGCCATTTGTTGCTGCAGGCTCATCTTTTCCCCTGGGCACAGGAAGGATCACCCACAGCTCCTGCTACTTGTTCCAAACTGGAATTAGCTGGAACTCGGTCTGTGCTTTCCTGCCAGCCCTGGGTGGAAGTGCACAGGCAAACTGAGAAACAAGCTCCTCTGTGGAAGACAGCAGCTGCTGAGGCTCAACTGTCGAATAGCAAGTGAATAGATGTAACCCCTCCGGAGAGAGAACTCACTACCAACATACATCCAAATCCTTTCCTCCCAGCCCAATTACTTCTGTCCTCATCAAAGTACTATTGGAGCTCTGTCCTCTTGAATATCTGTTTACATTTTTTTTCTCAAGTGAAGTGCCTTCACCTCACTCTTTTCTCCCAGGCCTCGAGGGTCATCCCCAGGCACAGGTCAGTCCCAGAGTCCCAGGCACATCCCAGAAGCTGCTCTGCTGTCCCTCAGTTCTCTTGAGAAATGTCTGGTCCGTGGATGTTGAGACGAAAGCAAACAAGTCGGCAGATGTCGCAGTCCTTAGATATTTGGTACCTATAGTATTCACCAGTTTCTGAAGGTCTCGCAAGCAGTCCAGTGCCAAGGCAAAGCTGCATTTTCAGTCTAGGCACCTTTTTGGGCTGGGACAAAGGCTAGTGTTATAAAATATGCATATAATGCATATTTATGCATATAATATGCATAAATTTTGCTACTCACTGATTATGTTTCCCCATCTGGCATATTATTGCACTGTTAAAGGATTCTCGGCGAGTGTTTTCCCCCTGAGTCATGAGGTTCAGACTGGACCCCCTTACTTTCTAAATGCCTTCTCAGAGAGGAGTCTAGGTGCTGCTGAGTCCAGTCTTGGCCTCCGACTATAAAGAAGACTTTGGACTCTAGGTTCTGGCACAGAGTCAGTTTATTACAGCTTGAGCTCGACCTCCTCTGACAGCAACCCAGAACAGAGAAATCCCTGGGCATTTATACCTTTCAGCCTCATCACCCACCCTTCATACACTGTCCACATGCCTTGCATGCAACTCTAGGTCCAACGGTAATTCCTGGTCTGGGGTCTTCTTACTCCTTACTGGTTTTCTTCTTATGGAAACTCCTCCTTATCTCCCGGTTTGTACCAGTCTCGGACCATCTCGTAACAGTCTCTAGGTGAAAGTTCACAGCACGTGGCCTACAACTTTAGCTACTAATGCTAAGTGAAGTGACTTATGTAATTACTCAAGTTTAGCAAGTCTCAATTCAACCTAATTTTAAGCAAAACCACAATTAATTCTAATACTCCACAATCAGTTCTAATATTCCACAATCAAGTTATTTTATTTTCTATCATGCACCTGTAGACTGTTTTCCTGTTGGACTAACAGGAGGAGGAGTAGGCATATGTGATGTGTTGAAATCTCATGTCCTTCCTTCTGTATTCTGAAGGCAAGGTTTTCTGTTAAAGCAAATCAATCCCAACACAAAGAAGCTTTGAAGGAAGTGCCCTTTGGCAATACTGCCTACCACTCATAGGCAGCTCCTATGGGCAGATTCTTTTAGCTGCATGTTTTACCCCTCTAAGTGTGCACCTGCCCCACAGAAGCAAAAAGGATCAGTGCTTGCCCTTGTGAGAAAGTCATGAGGAGAAGCTGCCTAAGGGACAAGGTACATAACATCCACACCATGCAAAGACACTGCTGAGGAGTTGCTGGGACTCTAGTGACAACCGAGGGATGCTGCAGAGCAGGTCTCTGCTTCTGCAGGGTCTACGTCACATGGCACAGTTTGGTCTGGGGCTATCCCACTTGGATGTTAAAGAGCTGTTTGGGACAGCACGGTGCTTGGGAATGGAAGGGGACCAGAGTGCTGGGCACTGCCTACAGGGAATTTAACTCAGGGCCAGCAGCCAGAGTGGAAAGGGAGCAACATAGTAGAATCTGGGTGCTGTGAGAGCAGTCTAGCCTTGTCTGGTTATGTGGCTGCACAAGTGGAGTGCGGCCTGCTTAACTGGGACAGGAAGGAGGTTGTTTCAAGGGACATTTATAGTCTAGCTGTCTCCACATGTCCATCTGTCTGTTCGGATGCCTAGGAAACAAAACCATGACCACTATGGTTTTCCACACTAAGTGTGCACTCCTGGGACCCGACCATGGAGCTGCAGGACCTAGAGACAGTGGTTTCACCATAGAAGTGTCACATCTTCTGGACAGGAGTGAGGGTTTGAACGACTATACTTGTCAAGGTTAGTTAAATAGATTTTGCCACGCATGCTTCTGGGGTCTGTTTTGGACCCAGCAGTAGTTCAAGTCAGCATCTGAAAAATGTTGTTGCCCCCCCCCCCCTTCCCCCCCTGCCCTGGAAGTGGTTACCATGTTTTTAAAAGCAAGGGGGAATTTGTCTTGCATAGCATGATTTAGTCATGTGTCTTAACCACAGTATCCTGCTTCAAGCAGGCAGCAGCTTGCAGCTTGTTTCCTGTTGGCCCCTTCCTAGTACTGGTGAGTGGAAAATCAGCAGCCCGTTCTTTCACCTTCTGTATATTAATGCTCATATTTCCCCTTGTCTTAACTGTTCTCTCTTTAGACCCATGTCTCTTTTTGTTATGATCCACAATTTTGAACCTGAATAATTTGAAAGGTGCATGAATAGTTAAAATTCCTTTAAAGCCAATAGGGCCAGAATTCATAGCCCTCTTTAAGTCTCTTAAATGTGCCAAGGAGTCTCTTTCCCTGTGGAAAGCCCAAGAAAGACAAATTTAATAAAAAGGAAATCTAAGCTGTAATAGGTGGTTTTCTAGTTCTCATTGGTCACTGAATAGGACAGTGGAATTTCAACAATTTCCACCCAGCTTTCAGGAGAAAGGACACAGCAAACCAAGCATAATAAAACTTTATTTTGGTGTATATTAAGGAAACCTAAAATGCATACACTTAACAAAAGAGACAAATGTTCTAAAGAAGGGATGGAAATGAAAATACTGAAGTCTGAAGTAAATTCCCTCAGGTCTAGTGGACATCTAGTTATCTGCACTAGGAAATTGCCAGTAATAAAATATTCTAAAAATTAAAACTATACAATGCTCCCTCTGTGCCTCAGATCCCTAAGCAGAAAAGCATTACTTTTGTAGACAATAATGCAATATGACCAGAGGTGGTATTTTTAAAGCATAGTAAGTATAAAGTTCAATTTTAAGTTTTCAAAACTATCTAAGCAATTTGGATGCTTCAGTGAAATGGACGCATGAGTAGGAGAGATAACTATTCCTGGTTAGCAGAGGGATGAGGGAAATTTCTTATGGAAATAAGACATAACAAGAATTGTTCAAACAATTAATGAAACTAAGGTAGACAAGAGCTAAAAAGCCTTCCAGATGGTGTGAACTGAAGAGCATCTTAATGAAATAAAGGGACTCATAGATCTACTGGAACTAGGGGGATTGTTGATTCTTTAGATGTTTATTGGTAGCAAAGCCGACACGTAGTATTTAAATTATCCTGCTGTGTGTTCTTTCCTGCTCTTCTTCAGCCCATTGCTGGCTTACTTACCCAGTACCTGAAAGAGAAAACAATGTTTGTTTTAAATTCTTATTCACATTTAATGTAGTGGTGCTGAGTTTCTGTTAATCTGGAATGGATTGGATAATTTTCTTTGTCATTTTGGCTACCTGATCATCAGGTTTCCTACCTCAGAAGAGAAACAGCCTGATGCTCATGATTGTATTGAAGGCAATGCTTTTTGCCAGCAGGACTCTCAAACCCAAAACAGCCATGAACAGCATATTCACTTTCTCCATTTTGACATCTGCTTTAAAAAGAAGAAGAGGGAAGACAGTATGGTCTTGATATTAACCAACACACCCCTGCCCCTTCCGCCCCCCCCCAAAAAAGGAAAATCTGTGCATCCTAACTGGATGAGGGAAGCAGAAACAAAGGAAAAGATGACAGAGGAATGTATTAAGTGCAGGGAAGAGAGGAAATGTCCTCCCAGTGAGGAATTTACTTCCCATTGCTGTTTTATCCCATGGAAATTTGTCAGCTATTTAGTCTGTTAACCTGAACCAGCAGGTTATTTCCCCTATTTCCAGTTTTGACACTTCTGCACCAGAGAAAGCAAATTTTCATGGTTTGGTACTGAGTCCGCAAGAAGTGCAGCTTATTGCTTAATAAGTATCTACAATTTACAGACATTTCAACAGACATTTCTGTGCAAAAGGCAATGCATTTTCATGCATTGTTACTGAATTCCCAATAAAGTAACCACACTCTGTTCTTCCTCTAGGCAACTCACCTTTTATAGAGGCATCTGTAATGTTGCAAGCATTAACTGTTTCAAATTCTTCAGTCTTCTCTTCTGTGAAATGATTGAGAGACATTAAATTCTATCCAAACTATATAAACCAAACATTACACAAAACATAACTATAGCTCTTTTCCCAGCAGTGGATAAGCAGTATTGGAGAATCAGCTGGCAGGCCATTAATTCAGAGATTAACTTGAAGAGAAAAATTAGCTTTCTACATGTGACTGCAGAAAAAAACCAAACAGGGTATNTTTTTTTTTTTTTTTTTTTTAATGAAATTTGCCATAGGAAAAGAACAATTTAAAAAGTGATCAAAAAATTAACAAAAGATTTTTGGGAAAAAAATAACGTCCTTTTTTTATTCAAAAATATTAGAGGTTGGTGGGTGTTTTGGGGGGGTGGAGGGGTGGGGGGTTAGGGTTTTTTTTGTATTGTTTTTTTCTTGGGAAGAAAACTCCAGGTGCTTAAATAGTTGAATTAAGGTCATGTGTGCTGGGTGCTTTTGAATACCTCATCTTCACCAAACTAAGCACCTAAATACCTTTCTGACTGTACTTACTTGTTCCTGCTAGGTTCTCAAAGGGGAAAAAAAAATCTTGGAAGATGCATCTCCCAGAATCACATTGTGTTTAGACCATAACACTGTACCTGGCAGAATTATGCTGGCTGTAGCATTGTTCCACTTGTACATAGCCTTGCAGGTAACCTCTGCATCTGATTCCACTCCGACTACCTTCATGGTACTGTACATCCCCTCAGATGTGACAAGAGGTGCCTTCAGATCATATACAGTGTCATTCTTGGGCACATCAAGGCTGATGTTCTTAGGATAGAAAGTCCTTGCCAGACAAGCCATGTTCAGTTTGTTGTCATATAGTTTGGGTTCCTTTGATTTAAGCACAATAACTTCTGGGGCAGATTCTTCTTGAATCTCTGAAAAAGAAGCATCATTTTGGGATGACTTTATTTTCTGCATACTTTTCTGAGAGCTAAACTATCAAGGTGAATTCCTTTAAGGGAAGGACCTTGAAATGAGGAAGGGAACTTTTAAGAATACAACACAAACGATCATATCAGTTTTGAATTCATAACAATTTAGATACTAAAATGAACATTTACTTCAAGGGTAGCCTTACATGCTTGTAACATGATACATATTAAGAGATTTTTTTTTTTTTAATTATTACCAAGAGAAGACAGTTTGTTATTCCACTCTAAAAAGCTGTTCCAATGGGTGGGATTACTTGCAGATACAAAATAATGTTGCTAAAATGGAAGATGAGGTTAAATCTTTCATTAACAAATGTTCAGTTCCAAGGAGGTTTTCTTTCCAAATTCCATTCTTTGAAAGTTTCTGTAGTATTTCTATGTGGAACTTGACCCAGATATATAAAGCTCTCTTAAGCTAACAAGTTAATAGTGTTATGTGAGCTCTGGAGAGGTTTCCAAGTCATGAGACCATCTCACTGCATAACGCTGAGCCACCCTAAAGAACAACACTGTGGTGTCTAGCAGAGGAGTTTGGTGCTATTCCAAATAGACCATTTATTCTGTCTTCTCTCTGACTGTCCCTTCAGAAAGAAGCAGATCTCTTGTAGATTCTTGGGGCATCTTTGTACTAGGGGGCACGGCGAGGCAAGCAGTTATATTTGTATTGCACACAAAAAGCAGTTAATATACTTATGCAAACAATCGTACTTCTTTTTCCCCTTAATCTTACAAAATCACAGAATTGGCTCTATAAATTCCACCCTCTTATGGATCTTGGCTTTCTCCAAAGAGAATTCTGCAGGGAATGAACCAAGTAATTCCTCAGCTATTCTCGTACTGGATTCTCAGGAGGAGATCTGTCAGAAACTGTATACTGATTAAAGGATGATTTCTATGTCTTTTGTGCTTGGAGATTCTCAGGAGACCCAGTTCCTGCAGTGTCCTTAGCCGTTTTAATTCCTTTTGAGTATCTTCCACAGAAATGAAAAAAAAAAAAAAAAATAGCACTAAAAAGAGTCAGGATACCAGCATTTTGGAAACCTGGAAAATCTATTCTTGTTTTTAGAGGAAGCAATGGTTTCTAAAGCCTGCTGTTTGGGGAAAGATATTTTTTTTCACTCTTTCCTGAAGAACAGGAGTCATGACACACAGACAGCAATTACTGATATAACAGATCTGAAATTCAGTTTGTTTTAAAAAGCATGCAAGATACTTCCTGTGTAGAAAGTGAACTTCACATTAGACTTTAACCCACCAACACTTTTTGTACTGATAACTGGCAAGTCTGTATTAGTGTAGACTGAGGTTGGGCTGGTGGAACCTGGCAGTATCCTGCTGTCCTATTTTTGCAAATGACATTTTCAAAATAGTATCTTTGTATTCTCTACTCCTACAGGAACTGGAGCTGCATTCATCTACCCCAAAATATGAGTGCAAGATGCTCTAAAGATTTAAAGGCAGGCGTAGAGCTTAATAGGGCTTGCAGAGGTGAGCTGCCACCTAAGAGAGTTTCATGCCTGTTTGGGGAGTGTGTGTGTTCAAGTAGTGGTATACAGCTGAATGTTTTAGGACAATAAAAATCAACACAAAACCTTACCCACTGCCCCAACTTTCACACTGTCACACAAAAGCTGGGGGAGATGGTCCATCCTTATAAAGACCATGTCCAGAAAAGCACCATTTCTAAATATAAGTGTTGCTCATATTTCAAGTACTTGCCCTGTCTTTCCGTGGGAACTATGTCCCTCTGCAACTCTTTACATCTGCTTTTTTGCTTTACACACACCTTAGTGTTACACAAAAGAAAGAAAGCAACTACTTTCACCTCATACTGAAGTTGGGCTAAGACACCATCCCCACTGGGTATAAACAACAGTCTTAAATTTAGCAGTGTGGCTATGGGAGGCAGTAAGAGTCCATGGAGTGATGCTGATTCACACAGCTGGGAAACTGTCTTTGTTGTTCCTGAAAAGTTTTGTTAACTAAATATGAGCTGAGGACTTAAACACTTGCTTGGAGAATGCATGCTCAAGAGATCGGAGGCAGCAGAAATTTTTCATTATGCTGTAACATCACACAATCCCTTTGCCACCCCACCACAAACTTAAGAAATACATTAGTAGCAAAACCAGTGGAACTTACTTGGCTCAACTGAAAAAGTGATCCCAGTTCCAAATACGAGCTTGTCTGTTGCCACACTGTTTGCACGTAGTCAAATAAACCCACTTTCCTCACCACACTCTAAAGGTGTATAAAATCAGTGAATAAAATGCCAGCAGCTTATCCAAAGGATCCATACATGGACTGCCATGAAAGTGCTCCAAAGTCACTGTTGTTTCAAAAATCCTGAGGGGTGAAAACAATAAATTCGTAGCAGAGTGATTCCAAACAACTTGATCCAGGCCAAAGCTTCTAAAACCTTTTCTATCAGCTCAGTAAGCAATATTCCAGAATATATGCTCATAGGAATTCTGCAGTTCTCTTCTTCAACACATTCCCTTTTTCCTTTCTTTCTCAAAATGTGTTGTTCCTTTTGCAGTCTCAGGTTTTTGTTTGAGACCTTACAGTGTTTGTATCACTGTGCTACTCCAAGTTCTCGACCTAGTGAAACACTTAGTTACAAAAAGTGCCTCTTCCTTCCCTTTTACTGTACAGTATTTCATATGACACAGGTATTTATATACCCTATATAACACGTGAAGAAATCCCATAGACTTTAAAATAAGGACCCGAAGCTGGGCCAAAGGAGGGGATTTAAACCTGCTTGGGACCTGTAGGATTATAGTGTTTCTCTGGGAAGGCTCAGAATTTCGTCTAATGAAAAAGCAAAAGCTGTTGAGTATTATTCTACAGCAAGTATGAAACTCTTCAGAGTTGTTCAAGTGTTCTGTTTTGGTTTTGGTTTTTTTTTCACTTTGAACTACTTTTTGTTGCCCAGGAAGAAGAGGAATGATCTCAATCTGGGGTTTTAGAGTTGTTATCTTTCTGGACGGACCAGTGCTAAGGGTCATTTGGTGCCTTAGGAAGTCTTTATCATGCTTTTGGTATCTTTAAAAGTGAAAAAGAAATGATTGTTCTTTATTAGGTAAAGATAAATTGTTCTATGGGAGCAGTTATTAAATAAGGATTTTGCTCTGGATGGTGCAATGTGGATTGATCAAATCCTGCATGATGAACAAGTTCTGATTCCTTAGTGCCACCTGCACCTAAAGACTCATGTGAAGCACAATATGCAGGCGAAGATAAGGTTTCTTTGAATACATTCCTCATGTGTAGGTGTTGTGGTTTAACCTCAGCCAGCAACAAAGAACCGTGCGGTCATCGCTTCCCACCTCCCCCACCCCCCACCCCCTCCCCAGCGAAAAGTGATTCAATTCAAGGAAATATGATTCAATATTGCTCTCTAACTGCTGTCAAACTGGAAGAGGGCAGAAAGGAAGGGAAATCTATTAACATCCTGAAAAAAGGAAAAAAATAGTACATGTGCAGGAAGATGATATGGCAATTGTGAGCTACTATAGGATTGATCTACCCAAGTGAAAGGGTGTAAAACTGTTGTTTTGAATTAACAGTTCAGGAGTATTGAAAGTTGGCAGCGAGGGTCAACAAACGTACACAGAAAAGGGGATGGAAGGGGGATCTCTAGCTGCTGACCACAGCATAAAGAGAGACCACGTTTGGAAATGGCCCAAGAGTGGATGGGCCCTGCTTTCCTCCCTGAAGCTATTAGTTGCATGGGTGATTTCAGGCACGTACTAAGGCCTCCTTAGAGTCCAGCAGCAATGGAGACTCTGCAGCTGCCGTCTCCCACAGCAATCTATAGCCCATGAAGGTGTTTAAGAATGAATGCATTAACTTAGATTGCCTATGACAGTGAAGTAAGTTGGTATTGTCAGAAACTCAGAAAATGTTCCTTGAAGTTGTCCTTGAAGAGAAAATGAATGGGAAGAAACTGCAGCTGTTATGGGCAAAGACAAGGAGATCATGATCTGGGCCACAGACAAAAATATTAATCATGCAGTTCAAGATGGAGTTAATGCATGATCTCTTAAATCATTGAGCTGAAGAAGAAACAGATGTGGAAAAAGGTTGAAGCGGGGGGGAGAACTGTCATGCTAGATTGAGGTGTTGGATAGAAGGGCATTGTTTGCTGCGAGTTGAGATGAAGATAGAGGGGCACGTTTCAATGATTATGCTCAGTGGTATAGTGTAGGGTCATGATCTGTGTGGCTGGTCAAGGAAAACTGGAGCTGTCTTACAGCCACATGGTGCTACAGTCTTCTCACCTAGCTTCCAGGGGCTGCATTTGATGTAGTCATCTGAATGTCGTCGATAGAGAGTCATGCCACAAGTGCAACTGACTGACCTATTTTGTCTCTCAAAAATCCCTTGGGAAGTGACAAATTTCTTCTTTGAACCACTTTGTACTCTGTAATGGATACAAATGGGACACAATGAGTAACTTAGATAGAAACTTCTAAACTGTGGCATGTAAAAACCTATCTGCTGAACTGCTGTTGATAATTACATGTTCAAAATCAAATGGCCTTGAACCCAACATCCATATCTGAGTGCAAGAAAAACTGGCACGGCATATATTGATTGCCCAATAGTCTGAATCACAATCAGCATCAAATGTGTTCTTCAGGATGCAGTTGTCTGTGGGAAGATGACATTGTGGGGAAGTGGAGTATGTTGCACCTTCAGGCTTTTCAGGAAGTCAGTTTCTGTTGGGTGGTTCAGTCCCCTTCAACTACTGTGATACTTACTCCACACAGTGATGCATAGTCATATAAAAACATCTGTGTTTTCATTTCCATGTCAGGTGACACTCCTTCTTTGATGTTTTTTGAATGCTGTGCTTTGTCTTTGTCTGCTCTTTTATTGCTGGATAATCAAACCACACAGCAATTGCCATAAATTAAAAATAGCATCACTTTTATGGTAGATTAAGGTAATAATACAACTTTCTCACTGAAACATTGTCTATACTTGGTGACACTGAATATGGATCAATTTGGATTGTAAGAGGCCTTTTAACTCAAATTACTTGATTCCAGATGTATTTTTAATAATAGAGATTTAAGGTAGGATACTTTCTTAAGGATGACCAGCTCTCCCAAACACATTAACTGTCAGTTTAATTTTCTCTTACATGTCAGGACTATTCTCGACCTGAGAATTATATATCGCTAATATTTTCATGCTCTAGAAAAATGAGTCTGTGATGCACAAATTCTTCAGAGGTTAATTTTGCCTAGTATTATCGCCTCTTTTTTTGTTCTGCCTCTGTTCTGCTAAAATTGGGGGATGGGAGGGGGGAGGGAAGGGGTGGTGATATTTGTCCCAGAAACACAGAATCACAGAATGGATGAGGCTGGAAGGGCTGTTAGAGGATTGTCAAGTCCCAATGCCCTGCTCAAAGCAAGGTCAGCTAAAGCACATCCCTAAGGACCATGTCTAGTTGAGTTTTGAATATGGAGACTCCACAGCCTCTCTGGGCCACCTATTCCAGTGCTCAGTCACTCTCACAGTGAAAAATCTTTAATTATGTTTAAGTGGAATTTCCTGTATTTCGGTTTATGCTCATTTCCTCTTGTCCTGCCCCTGGGTACCACTCAGAAGAGTCTGGCTTAATCCTCTTTACTCCCCTCCATCAGGTATTTATATAGATAAGAAGTCCATTGTGGGTGCATCTTGTCAGGTCAGAAAGACTTGTGTGTATCTGGTTTGTTTAAATGTTCTTTCAGCTTGATCCTCATCAGCTGAGGAGGACCTTGGTCTTCCTTGCTCTGGACTTTCCCACTGACCTCAGGGGCCTGGAATTCCTGAAGGTAAGTCTTATTGATAAAGAATGCAACAAAGGTGGCATTGAGTACTTCAACCTTTTCTGTGCTCTATGTTCTTCTCAGGTCACCCAACCCTGCTTCCAGTACTTGTATATTTCCTTTTTATGTCTGAGTTTTGCCAGGAGCTCCTTGTTCATTCATATGGGCCTTCTGCCACCTTTGCTTGGCTTCCTGTACATGGGTTCTTGAGCTTGGAGGAGACAATTCTTGAAAATCAACCAGTTCTCCTGGACCTCTCTTCTCTTCAAGACAGTCTCTCATGGTTTATGGGGCATAAATTTCAGGGTTTCACTAGGAAGGTGCTGCAAGGGTGTCCTTTGCGGAAGGAGGCCATGAACTGCTCTGTGCCTGTCACAACTGGTTCCAGCTGGCACAGAAACAAATAAAACCAACCCACCAGGTGTCAAAACTCAACCAACCAGAGGAGCATATAGCATCTCTGCTCAAATATATTTAAGAGAGGTTGCTACCTGCCAGGGGCAAAGGAAACAAAAAGGGCACTGTGGTGGATGCACCCATTCTGACTGAGTGAACGGTACTTTGGTTCAGGCATCACTAAGAGGTAGACCTGACTGAAATCAGCCCTGCTGTGCAAACCGTGAAAACTGTGCTAGGCCATGTCTTCTCAGGAACTAAGGAATCTAAGCCGTGTATTATCAGGAGCTAACAGTACCAGCCTGAGCTGCGACTAGACAAAACTATAACTGCTACGTCTCTGCTCCTGCACATACACCAAAGGGGGGGTTGACAATGAATCAATCACTTTACGCTATAAATATCTGTAGCCCCACAAGCCCATTAATCTCCCCTGTACAGCAGCAGGCTGCATGGCGGTGATTTCCCCCTTAAGCAGGTTTGCCTCTCACGGTTACTCCTAGAGGTTGAGAGATACCTTACTCAGCATCTGATATCTATAACAAGGTACGCAACATTTTACATCAGGCCTAAAAGTATATTGTGTATATATATAAAATGACATTTATATATCCAGCTATAGCTTAATTCTTAGAAGTGTAGTAAGTAGTAGAGCCATCTAATCAACGTCTAAATTATCATTTAAATTATAATTGTCAAATCATTGTTAAATCACTGTCTAATTACCATTTGATTACCATTTAATTTTCATTCAGTCATTGTTTAATTACCATTCAATCATCGTATAATCATTAATAAAATCCTTTTAATTAACCCCACAATGATGATTTCTTTTAATAATTCACCTGTGACAGAGACCTGAAAACAGACACAGAACGAGGTGTGTGAGTACACATATGAGGACACAAAAGACATGAAAGGAAAGACATGAGTGGAGTTACACAAAAACAAGACACGTGGAAGGGGACATTGCTGGAGAGATGACTGGATCTGCTCTGTTGGAAAGAGGCAGCCCATGCCAGAGCAAGTGCAACCCTTGAAGTGAGTGCCTCCCATGGAGGAACACATGCTGGAGCAGGAACCCTCCCAAAAGGAGAGTGGCCCGTGGAGGAGCCACTTTCCCATGCAAGAGCAGGTAAAACCTCTGAAGGGACTGTGGCCTGTGGAGAAACCCATGCCACAGCAGAAGAGGTAAGAAGCAAAGAGCAGGGGAGGAAATGAACAAGAAGCAAGGCCCAGCAGAAAGAAACCATGAGAAACATGATCTCAGCCTCCTGAGCTGCCCCTTGCCTCACCAAAGGAATTGAGAAGGACTGAGTATATTGTGTGGTGGAACCAAGAGACTCTGAGATGACAAGGTGGGAGGAGAGGTGTTGGACTCAATTTGAACCTGGGGAAAGGTGCTTCCCTACGTGTTTGCTTAGTAGTCAATGTCTTTTTTGTTTCTCAGTATCTAAATCAGAATTAAAAATCTATGATACTAGGCAATAAATGAAAGGAAGTGAAATCCCTCAAGATAAGACTGTTTTGTCTGTGACATAGGGAATTCTTCCAAGAAGGACCCTGAACAAACCAAAGCAGCCCAGCTTTGTGATCCAGCTCTTTGCATTGTTCCTTCCTCTCTGAAGCCTGAACTCTCCCACCATGGTCACTGCAGCAAGAATGCTCCACTTTGGGGGCTTACGGTACTTCATTTTATATCAGTTACTGCCACTGTTGTGTTTTTTTTTCTCTCCTCCTTTTTGTGATTTATTTTTTTTCAATCATAAACCCTTTTCATGATGGTTTTCTTACTTTCTCTAATCTAGTTTGTCTTACTATTTAACCAGCTGACTAGCTATGTTTTAGATAGCTTGTTTATTTATTTATGCCTGCTTTTAATTTTGCGTGAGTGTCTGGGGAATATCTCTTGCTAAAGTAACTAGCTTGCTTTTCATTTGAGTTTTACAAATTTATTTGATAACTTTAGTTAATGCTGAAAGGAAACTGCAGGAAATACTGAATCTTGAAACTCAGTCCTGAGTTAGTGAAGAGGAGTGGAAGTACGGGCAGGGAAGTGAAAAGGAGATGAAGGAATTTTGCCTCCAGGATAGCATCCGAAGAGGATAAGGTTGGACTTGGAAAAGACGTAGTAGATGGCTTCTTTGTGCATGGTTGCTTGATTACCTTGAACCACACTAGAAAGGCTCAGCTGCCTCTTTCCAGGAAAAAAACCCTAGTATAATTCTTGGTCCCCAGGCAGTCTTTACTCTTATTTTAACCCACGGTCATATTTCTGTAGCAGTCTACCCTGAGCCTAGATCACTGCACATCCTTCCTTTCATACCACAACAATAACTGAATTTGTCCACAGTTTTAATCTGTAAGAGCAGTTAATGTCATCTGAACCAAAGACGACATATCCCTTGAAGAAGTGGGTGTGTATTATGTTTTTGTGTGGTTTTGTATATATTTCATTATTTTCTTTTTATTTTATTATTAATATTTTATTAAAGTAGTGTAGTTTTTTCTAAACTCATAAGTCTCTTTCTTTCTCTCCCTCCTCTCCTTGGAGAGAGACCTGGGGGAGAGCATCTGTCATTCATCTCAGTGGCCTGTCCGGCCCAAACCTTGAAAGATTTATTGGCACCCAATGTGGAGCACGAGCGGGGCTTGACCAGGGCTCTGGTACATTGCCTGAACAGTTAGAGTTCCAGCTTGCTCAGAAATTAAAACAGACAGCTCACACCATGTTGTTCTTAGGCGAAATGTTATATCATGCCTTTAGAAATCTTTGTTTAAAGTTAATTGATGCAATGCTGCTTAACCTGCTGAATGTGTTGTATGGTTTATTTGCTCTTTGTGTTTGTATGCAGTGGTTTAAACGTGCTATTCTGCTGTGGTTTGGAATACAGATCTATAATATGATAACTGGGATAACAGTTTTACTTGTACATCTCGGGCATCACGTATGGATTCTATTACTAATTACACTTTTGATTTTACCTGGGGAAAGTTTACTTTGCCCTTTAATGCTTACACCAAATTGACACCATCAGAGGTAGGGGATGGAAACCTTTTGGTTGTCAGAAACACTTGTTCACGTTAAATTGCAAAAGCAACTAAAAATATCACTCAAACTCTCCCCTGCAATTTATTGCAAAATATTACTCAACCTTTCCTGCCTGCAATTTAACAGCGAAACTAATGTACGCCTCTGCTTTCTTCCAGAATAGGCCCTGGTTATGGGAAAACTTGGCTTTCTTTCTAGTGTTAAACCTGTTTGCATTTGTCTTGGTGTTGCTACCACAGGAGGAGGTAGCGCTGACTGCAAGTGTGAAGAGGCACATCTCCAGTGAGAACCGCTTATGGCTTGGATGGGCATATGCTTTGGAGGGTGAAAAACAGGCTGGAAGGCCGGGCCCAAAGAGTGGTGATGAACGGACTTAAATCCGGTTGGCAGCTGTTCATGAGTGGTGTTCCTCAGGGCTCAGTATTGGGATCAGTTCTCTTTAATGTCTTTATCAACAAGGGGATCGAGTGCACCCTCAGTAAGTTTGCAGACACCACCAAGTTAGGCGGGAATGTTGACCTGCTTCAGGGTAGGAAAGCTCTACAGAGGGATCTGGACAGGTTGAATCAATGGGCCAAGGCCAATGGTATGAGGTTCAACAAGGCCAAGTGCCGGGTCCTGCACGTGGGTCACAAAAACCCCATGCAGCGCTACAGGCTTGGGGAGGAGTGGCTGGAAAGCTGCCCAGCAGAAAAGGACCTGGGGGTGTTGCTTGACAGCCAGCTGAACATGAGCTAGCAGTGTGGCCAGGTGGCCAAGAAGGCCAACAACATCCTGGCTTGTATCAGGAATAGTGTGGCCAGTAGGACTAGGGAAGTGATCGTCCCCCTGTACTTGACACTGGTGAGGCCCCACCTTGAATACTGTGTTCAGTTTTGGGCCCCTCACTACAAGAAGGACATTGAGGGGTTGGAGCATGTCCAGAGAAGGGCAATGAAGCTGGTGAGGGGTCTGGAGCACAAGTCTTATGAGGAGTGTCAGAAGGAGCTGGGATAGTTTAGCCTGGAGAAGAGGAGGCTCAGGGTAGACCTTATCACTCTCTACAACTACCTGAAAGGAGGCTGTAGAGAGGTGGGGGTTGACCTCTGCTCACTATTAACAAGTGATAGGACAAGAGGAAATCACCTCAAGATACATCAGGCTAGGTTTAGATTTAATACAAGGAAAAATTTCTTCACTGAAAAGGGTTGTCAAACATTGGAATAGGCTGCCCAGGGAAGTGGTGGAATCACCACCCCTGAAGGTATTTAAAAGACGGGTAGATGTGGTGCTTGAGGACATGGTTTAGTAGTAGTTTTGGCAGTATTAGGTTGATGTATCTTAAAGGTCCCTTCCAACCCAAATGATTCTATGATTCTATGATTCTATGATTCTGTGATTCTATGATTGAGTATGTGCTCAGCAAGTTTGCTGGCGACACCAAGCTGTGTGGTGCGGTTGACATGCTGGAGGGAAGGGATGCCATCCGGAGGGACCTGGACAGGCTTAAGAGGTGGGCCTGTGCAAATCTCATGAAGTTCAACAAGGCCAAGTGCAAGGTCCCCTAAGTCCCAAGCACAAATACAGGCTGGGTGGGGAATGGACTGAGAGCAGCCCTGAGGAGAAGGACTTGGGGATACTGGTAGATAAAACTGGGGTGTTGGTTGATGAGAAACTCAACATGAGCTGGCAATGTGCACTCATAGCCCAGAGAGCCAACCACATCCTGGGCTGAATCAAAAGAAGCGTGGCCAGCAGGTCAAAGGAGATGATTCTGCCCCTCTACTCCGCTCATGAGACCACACCTGGAGTACTGCATCCAGCTCTGGGGCCCTCAACATAAGGACACGGACCTGTTGGAGAGAGTCCGGAGGAGGGCCACGAAGATGATCAGAGGCCTGGAGCACCTATCCTATGAGGACAGACTGAGAGAGATGGAGTTGTTCAGCCTGGAGAAGAGAAGGCTCTGGGGAGACCTTAGAGCAGCCTTCCAGTGTCTGAAGGGGGCCTACAGGAAAGCTGGGGAGGGACTCTTGATCAGGGAGTGTAGTAGGACAAGAAGTAACTGTTTTAAATGGAAAGAGTTCATATTTAAATTAGTTATTAGGAAGAAGTTCTTTACTGTGATGGTGGTGAGACACTGGAACAGGTTTCCCAGAGAAGCTGTGGCTACCCCATCCCTGGAAGTGTTCAAGGCCAGGTTGGACGGGGCTTTGAGCAACCTAGTCTAGTGGGAGGTGTCCCTGGCCACGGCTTGGGGGTTGGAACTAGATGATCTTTAAGGTCTCTTCCAATCCAAACCATTCTATGGTTCTATATTTGTCCAAAATTGCTCAGTAATAGTGTCAGAAATACCAAATACAGATATGAAAGTAATAGAATTGGGACCAATGAGAAAAAAAAAAAGGTAATTAGTGGCAGGTTGTTTATTTGAAAAGAGTTTGGGAAGAAAAAAAAAAAAGGAGAAGCAAACATGGCTACAAGCTGCATTCAGGAAAAGAAAAAAATGGGGTTGCAGTTGTGTCAGCAATTAGAGGGGAAATCATAGGTCATAAGAACCCCTGTGTCTGGGTTACCAGCAGCTATAGCGACTGGAGTAAGAGCATACTGTGTGGGTGTGTATGTCAATGTGTGCAATCACTAATGAATATCAAGCCAGACTAGCCAATGTGTAAGATAAGAGGACTGGGAGCCTTGAGTTGAAGCAGACCTAAGTCTGGGCCAGGTACTGGAGAAACAAGGGAATCTGCAATTTGGCTATTGGGAGGAGTGGGCAGGAGGATCAAACCAAGTACCAGAGTACAGGCCAGAGTTCTGGTTAGCTATTGGTAAGGCCAGAGGTCTGGACCACCTAGCAGAAAGACCCTTTTGCATGTGAGACAACGGGGAGACCAGGGGATCCAGAGCCAGCTTCTGCATAGACTGGATGTCTAAGGTCAGTGTGTGTGTCTGTGGGCGGGTGGGTGCATATGTCTGAGAACAAGTAACCAGAGTGAGACTGTGGGCCTCAGAGGTGTGGACAACTACTGGATAGACCTGAGTACCTAGGGCCAGCTACTGGAGGTCTCCACAGCATATATATGTGAATATATGCATGTATGTACATGTTTTCAGTTAATGGCCTTTCATCCCGGTTAGCCAGAGAGGGCAACAATATCAGGTTGTTTGTGCTGTTCCTATTTGCATGACTGCTGTGTTTTCCGTGTTTCTTGGTCTGTGTGGTCAACCATGTAGATATTGTATACTGTGTGAGCGCACCTCGTAGGAATATATGCTCAGCCGCACTACAAGCCTGACCTGGAAACTATAGAAGCCAAGTTAGAATCACAGAATCAGAGAATGATTGAGGTTCAAAAGGACCTCTGGAAGTCATCTGGTCCAACCCCCCACTCAAGCAGGGCCACCTAGAGCCAGTTGCCAAGGACCATGTCCAGATGGCTTTTGAGTATCTCCAAGGACGGAGACTCCAGAACCTTCCTGGGCAACCTGTGCCAGTGCTCAGTCACTCTAAGAGTGAAGTGTTTCCTTAATTTTATAGGGAACCTCCTGTGTTTCTGTTTGTGCCCTTTGCCTCTTGTCCTGTCACTGGACACCATTGGAAAGACTCTGTCATCTTTACACCCTCCGTTCAGGTGTTTATGTATTGATAAGGTCCCCTCCAGAGCCTTCTCTTCCTCAGGATGAACAGTCCCAGCACTCTCAGCCTTTCCTCACAGAAGAGATGCTGCGATCCCTTAATCATCTTTGTGTCCCTTTGCTGGACTCTCTCCAGTATGTCCATGTCTCTCTTGTCCTGGGGACCCCAGAACTGGACACAGCTCTCCAGGTGTGGTTTCACCAGGGCTGAGCAGAGGGGAAGTATCTCCTCCCTCTACCTGCTGGCAATGCAGTCCAGGATACCATTTGCCTTCTTCCTTCCTCTTCTCCACCACTTCTGTGCCCTCCCTCTCTCCTGATGGTCCCTTGCTTGCAGGCTTCTCTCACCCATAAAGCCCCATCAGCCCAAAAGCTTTTCTCCTTGTGCAGTGAGGTTCTACGCATGCTGTTGCGGACAGGCACTGCTCAGGCTTCACCCAAGGTCCAGCACATGACAAAGCATCCATCCACCCCCCCATGCCCAGAACTGTGAGGGTACCTACCTTCCAAGACTGCAACACCCTTCTTTACAGGACAGGCAGCTTGGGGCAGATTTGGGCTGCACAGAGAAGGAGCCATGTCCCCTCCTGTGGCTTCTACACTTGCTCCACAACATCTCTGCCCAGAGAGATGCCTTGAGGTGGTCCTTCTGCCCCCATTCTCCTTGGATTGAAGGTAGCTGTGAGGAAGAGGCAGTGATGGTAGCTTGTGGGGAAGGCTGTGAATGGAGGTGAAAAGTCCCCTGTGTAAGGGGTTTGAGGATTGACCTGCCCATGGGACTTATTCACACATGAAATTTTATTTCTCAGTTCCCTTATAAATGTCAAATTTTACTGCAAATTCAGTTGCCCATGGATAGATTTGGAGTTCCAACATCTATTAATCCCAAACCTCACTGATATTTCCCAGGGCAAGTACAGGCAACTGTCATTTGGAGAAAGGGCCCTGTCACCACAGCATTCCTCCCCCTTTTTCTGCCGCCTCTCCCTCCATTGGCATCACTGTGTGCTGCCTGGCACAGAAGTAGGTGGCTGTGTCTAAGGCTGTAAGGGCATGCAGCTGCAGGGAGACCTTGTTTTTGTCTTTGTCTGCAGAGATGGTGACTCGGTCTTGGAAAGGTGGGGCATACCCCGTGTTATTCCCAAAAGGATAGATCCAGCCTAGAAATTGCAGCTGCCCTTCTGGGGCCTGACGGACACAATTCCAGTCATATCGAGGGCTGTCCAGAGGTGCTCCCATTACAGTACAGGCGAGTGTCAGTGATCCGGAGACCCTCCCCTCCTTTGGACCAGATGCCACCATTTTTATGGGGGAAAGGGTACCTGGAAAGACACTGGGCAGGTGTGAGATTTAAATGCTTATGAGAAAGGTCATGGGTGCAGTAGTCCATCCTGGGTAGGGTGCAGAAAACCAGAATTTTGGCCTTTAGTTCCAGGAGTTATCCCTGGAGGCAGTGGCTTGCCCAGGCACCACAGACCCATATTTCTTTGTACTGCCCAAAGGACTGCTGAGGCAGGAGGCCTACAAGAATCTGGGTTACTGCTGGTAAACTTGCCATATCTTTAAATATGAATCCAGAAGTTTGGCAGAAGGAGAGCATGAAGTCCCTAGCCCTTCCCATTCTTCCTGCTCCCTTCACCTGGGGAAGAAGGTATGCCTGGACCCACACCCCCATGCACAGAGAGTGCAGAGTACAGGCACATGGATATGTGGGGAACTGTTTTGTCAGTTGCATGTGAGCCCCAGAGGGACAAGAAGCATGAGGCTCTTTAATGTCCCCAGGCAATGGCCTGCCCCCAGAAAATCCCAAGGCTGCTCAGAGTGAGACTCTGCACAGCTCCTTTGGGCAGTTATTAGCTTTGT
This sequence comes from Anarhynchus alexandrinus, assembly GCA_008711295.1. Lineage (NCBI taxonomy): Eukaryota > Metazoa > Chordata > Aves > Charadriiformes > Charadriidae > Anarhynchus > Anarhynchus alexandrinus. The sequence goes on along the minus strand of VUYV01000778.1, from coordinate 96,516 downwards.
CTAGGAATATCTTCCCCTTACTCCATGCTCAGAAAAATCTCTGAAAACTTCCCTCATCTGCATTGCACCAGCATTTGACCCCACCTGACACAGGAAGATGATTTGCATGCAAGAATTCATCTCATGTAGTGGCATTTAGAGTTGGGTAGTAGCAAGCTGAGTTGTACAGGGGCAGCCTAAGATTACTCAGTCCCAGCCTCTTTCCCCTTCCCTCACAGCTCTTACCTCCTAGCAGTGCTGTGCAGGACAAGGTCAGGAGCCAAGGACCCATCCTCTGTGGGATCATGTCCTTCTGTTTTGGGGCAGGGCGAAGAGAAACTAAACCCTGAAGAGTCACAGACATGAGCAAAGCCCAACTCTTGACTCCCAGAAGGGAGAGACAAGACCTGGGCAGATGGACCTTCTGGCCCCATCACACACACCCCAACAGCACTGGGAACACCAGCCCAAGGGACAAACCAGCTCTGGCCACTGCATGGGTAGAGGTGGACTAAGCATGCTGGGTTCATCTTTGGTGCTCATCTGCACCGTTTGTGGGACTATGGTCCAAGTGCACCCTGCAGCTCTGCAGGAGTACAAGTCAGAGCTGTGACTCTCCTGGGCCCTGCTAGGCTCTTGCAGCCCTGGCTCAGCAGAAAGAGAGCCATTCCCTGTTCCACTCCCTCTTCCCTAGCAGTACTCCTCCTCTTCTTCCTCTTGCATCCAGAGCAGTGTCTAGCTCTCTTTCAATCCTCTTTTCTGTGGTGCTTCACACTGGCCCTTGTGTAGGGGGGGTCAGTGCCCTGGAGTGGAAACTGGAGGGGCTGGAGGTAGAAGGCAGGCAGGAGCTCACTGGACCTGGTAGTTCCAGGGTGAGCAGGGACCCAGGGAGGATTTTGCCTGGTCCCTGACTGGCTCTTGCAAGCTGTGCTAAGTCACTACATGCTGAAGTAGTTGGTAGGGTCCTGAGGGTGAAGGATGTGCAAGACCAGAGATGTGCTCTGGGAGCTGCTCCTAGAGGTGGTAGCTTGCCTGTCCACAGCAGCCCCATATTGTGATGTGGAAGAACTGTGGTTGATGTAGGAGACAAACTTGGTACCCCCACACCAGGCATCTCTTGGTGCAAGTGAAACCCAAAGGTCAGAGACCTGGCAGGAGAGATGCATTGAACCCCTTGGTGCTGCCAGCCCCTCTCCACCCATCATCTGCCACACCTGAGGGCTCACATCTGCCAAGACACATGGTCACAGTCACAGCAACAAGAAGATAGGTGCAAGGTGCCCAAAGGCTCCCTATCACTTTCACCTGTTGTGCCCCTCACTCAGGGTTCTCCCCACCACTGACAGACTGTCCATTCAGCCAGGGCACTGTGTTTGGTAGGGGGGAAGGAGAATGCTGGGGGGCTACAATCTGCTCCTCTCCCTTTTACAGAGGGAAGTTAACGCTCCAAAGCTGTCCCCACTCCCCCACACAACCTTTCTCTCTCCATGGGCTGGATACTTCAATATGTGGATAAGTGAGATGTGAGAGAGCAGGAATGCATGGCATAAGCATTACAGCAGGGCATGGAAATACCTGGGCGCAGAAATGGCCCTGCATTCCTGGGACCTATCTTGGGACCTACCTTACCTCCTGCAGTTGCTGCCAAGAGGAGACATGACAGCATCAGGACCATACTGCCCCTGCTCCTTCTTCTCCAGCCAGAGCTAAGCCCAGAGCCAGCCTGGCTTGTCCCATTCCCACCCACAGCAGGACAGTGCAGGGCTGAGCAATGCTCTACAGATGTGGAGAGAGGGATCAAAATACCATGGGAGGACAGAGTTCAGATCTGCCTAGGTGAAGAAGAGGCGGCTTGGGGTCCCATCCCTTCCAGCCCTGGGGCTGGTGAACATCTCTTCTATGCCTGGTGGTGGGGTACTGAAGGGCTGTGTCAGATCTCCAACCTTCTATTGGTCCTCCAACCTCCACACATCCCATGGAAGGGCAGGAAAGGGCAAAGTATTTTGGGAATTATATAGCTCCCTGGCAGAGGGAAACACAAAAACCCCATGTCCGTGTCCTCTTCCCAGGAAAGGAGGGTTCTCACCTTTAAGGGCTGCAGCAAAGGCGATGACCAGCATCCAGAGGAGCATTGCAGGCTTCCCCAGAGGATTTTGCATGGTGTACCGTAACAAAGGAAAGTAGAATTGTGGGGCTGAAAAGGGCTCAGACCTTCCTCTCTTTGAGTCAGCAGACAAATGCCCTGTCCTTCCAGCGCTGATGTCTCAGACTTCCTTGCAACTCCAGGCAGATTTGAAGCCTTTTTGGAGCAACCCCTTTGCAGTTGCAGGTACTTCATGCACTGGGGTGTTGGATACATTCGTCACTGCTGGCCTGGGTGGGGACAGGAAACCACATTCATTTTTTTGTACTGCTCAGCCTGCACAGGAAACACAGGGACCTCTTGTCTCCATAGAGCCCCTCATACCAATATCTCTGAACTTCCTATCAGATGCTGTGGCCCTGTAGATGGCTGTGGTCATATAGATGGCTGGGAGGGACAAGCACGGTAATGTGGAAGGGTCTTCTACCTGGGAGCGATATCCTCCTTCCCTCAGCAAGGCCCAAACCTGTTGCCCAACCCCAAGCCAAGGGCCACAGCTGCTAGATCCGGGAGGGAGCAGAAGGATTCTTCTGGCTCCTCCATGTCCGTATCACTGTGAGCTGTGCCTGAAGCACTGAAATAGAGCAGGCAGTGGTCCTGTTACTGTGTGGTGAAAAGCAGGATACCCACCTGGGAGGGACATCTACCCTGGGCAAAATGGGCCATGTGGCCGTAGGAGAATCCTGTCACCCACCACATATTGTGGGGGCCCATGGGTATGCTTCAGTACCAATGCTGATAAATGGGAGAGGCTTCAGAGCTGTAAGTCCATCAGAGAGGTCTTCGATCCCTGCTCATTGCCCAGTGCTGCTCAGTGTTAAGGCTGACTCAAATTTCATTTGGAGACAAAGCAGGGATGTCCCCACTACTCCACTCCACCTAGCACAGGGAGGCTGACTGGGGAGCGAGAGGAACAAGGAGAGCTGCTGCAGGTCATTTAAACACCTAAAGGGATTTAGGAGCAGCAAGGGGAGATGTTAGAGGGACTGGAGGCAAGCTCTTCCCTGGATTAGCAGAAAGCACTTAGAGGTCTTTAGGGACATGAAAAATGTTCAGGCTTAAATCCTGCCCTTGGGTCATGGTGTACAAATGAGGCAAAGCCAGGAAGGATCCAGCTGCTGCCAGGGACCTCTACCCTCCCCACAGGTCTAGCTGCAGGGTGTCAGGAGTTTATAAGGGCTGAAGAAGTGATAGGAGGGGCTAACTGAGCACGTCCATAGGTACAGAGAGAAAAAGGAAGAGAAAATACAGGCTGAGCAGAGAATAGATTGAGAGCAGCCCTGAGGAGAAGGACTTGGGGATGTTGGTGGATGAGAAACTCAATGTGAGCTGGCAATGTACGCTCGCAGCCCAGAAGGCCAACCACATCCTGGGCTGAATCAAAAGAAGCATGGCCAGCAGGTCAAAGGAGGTAATTCTGCCCGTCTACTCTGCTCTCGTGAGACCACACCTGGAGTACTGCATCCAGCTCTGGGGCCCTCAACATAAGAAGGACATGGACACATTGGACTGAGTCCAGAGGAGGGCTACAAAGATGATCAGAGATCTGGAGCACCTATCCTATGAGGACAGACTGAGAGAGTTGGGGTTGTTCAGCCTGGAGAAGAGAAGGCTCTGGGGACACCTTAGAGCAGCCTTCCAGTGTCTGAAGGGGGCCTACAAGAAAGCTGCAGAGGGACTTTTTACAAGAGCATGTAGTGATAGGACGAGGGGTAATGGCTTCAAACTGGAACAGGGGGGATTTAGATTAGATACTCGGAAGAATTTTTTCACTCTGAGGGTGGTGAGACACTGGCCCAGGTTGCCCAGAGAAGCTGTGGCTTCCCCATCCCTGGAGGTGTTCAAGGCCAGGTTGGACAGGGCTTTGAGCAACGTGGTCTAGTGGAAGGTGTCCCTGCCCGCGGCAGGGGGATTGGAACTAGATGAACTTTAAGGTCCCTTCCAACCTAAACCGTTCTATGATTTTATGAAAACCAAACCAAAACAAAGTGCCTGTGCCTCAGCCTTGGTAATAGAATTATCTCCAGCCACACTCATGTGTGATAGAAACCATGATGAACTGTCCTGGTTAATAGGCTCATGTCTGTTTAATACCACCATTCAATTTCCAGGTTAAAACATGAAGTCATCTTTCTGTATACTCCTCCCACATTGTCGTGTAGTCAGAACAAGTCCTACACGAAACAGTAACGAGTGTCCCATAGCTGTTTGCCGACATAGCAGCCACCAGGGTAGGGCCATGCTAATCTTCAGCCAGAGAGACTATGATCTTCAATTAGGACTAAAATATTTCTCAAAAATTAAGTGGCCTTTTCAAAAGAGCTTGCTGGCAGGGCTACCTTGACATGCATTGAATTGTTCTTGCTTTCTTTTATTCTTTCTTTGGTTCTGTTGCCATGCTTGGTCTGTGTGGCTACATTCCTTTGTGAGCAACCAGAGAAAGTGAGTTATTTCCAGCTTTTCTCTAAAACCAAGGCCATGACATAAGAAAATGATATTCAGATGTGACTACTTATTTTTTCTGCTTTGTTTTAACAGTTTCATTCTGCTGTAGTTGGGAAGGCAGAGAAAGAAATACCACCAGGCTGAACCAGGACTTGTAACTGGCAATAAATTGGAGATGATCTTTTTGTATGCCTCCTATTTTACAGGGTTTACAGGTTTACTGTCTTTGTGTAGTGCACAGGGGAAGCTCCTCCATACTTTTCCTGCCTTCTTAGGGAGATACTTGGTTGGCAAAGAGGGAGAATACTTCTCCTTTGCTCTCCAGGGGCAGCAAGGTGGGGGGAATGATATGGGTTGCACCAGAGAAGGGTAGTGGGCTGCCATTTTGGAGGGAAGAGCACTGGCACATGGACAAAAGGAGACTTCTAAGAGCACTGAGCAGTGTTCTGTTTTTTCTTTTTGTCACAGCCCTTCAGGACACTATGTCCCTGACTGTGTGTCTGGACAGTGGTAGGTAGTTGGATCTGCGGGGCTCTAGGAATACAGAAGCAGGGTCAGATTCAGGGAGAACTGGTTGGTGAAGGGGACTGTGGGAATGAGAATTAAATTTTTTGAGGGATGGCTCATATCCTGCCTCCTCATCTCAATAAATGAGACATGACCAGTTCAGGTTTTTTCTGGGGCATTCCCTGTACCAGTTTCCTCCAAAGCTCAAGTTGCAAAGCTTTCCTATACCAGGCTGGACAGCATCAGCTATAACCGCAAGATGTCACCTTGAGAAAGAGAGTCAAGAAACTACTCTGACCACTGAAGGTGAATGAAGAATATGTGTGTGTTGTCAGAACTTTTCCCTGACCTCTACTTCCCTCTTAAGGCTGGGGAGGAGGAGGCAGGGGAAGGGGATAATGGACACTTCCCCAATCATTGGAAATAGATGGCAGAAAGATACTCCTAAGCAGCAAATCCTATCACCACCATCAGGCAAAGCTCAGGGGTCTGGAGGGACCACAAGCTTGACTCAGGAGGACACATTGTGTGCTAGCCAGCCACCTGCACTCGGATACTGCGGCCCAGGAAGAGTACCAAGAAAAGCCAGTCCATGCTGGTCCAGGGCAGGGAAAGAAAAGGGGGTGGAGCAATAATGAGGAGAGCAGGCAGGTGCCAGTGCTGAGCTGGAGTCAGTCTCAGACTCAGTACTAAAACTTCACTTTTGCCTCTGACAGAGACAGGACTGGTAGAGGACCATCCCTCCACAGAGAAAGCAGGGTCCACCCTGGGCCTAGCATGTGGAGGTCTTGGGGGTCCACTGACCTCATGAGCAGCTGTTCAGCCTTTTGGTCAAAGGTGAGCCTGCTTTCACCCCCACCCTTGCTCTCTGGCAATCAGACCCCTAGCATCCTTGAGTCTCAGGGCTGCTGTAAAGATGCATGAAGATCCAGGCTGCACCTGTGACCCTGGAGGTGGGCAACAGCCGTTGGAAAAGCAGTGTAACCTTCAGTGCCCCAGACCAGCAGCGAATGCTGGAGACCCCCTACTGAGTGCCCCACTTCTGAGTTACATCCAGTAGGCTGGAAGCCTGAACTTCACAAGAGAGAAAGATTAACTCTGCAGCCTTCCTCTACACTCCCCTGGCTGCATTTCCATGTGACGTGGTAGAACAAATGGAGGTACTAAGTCCAAGCTGCTCTACCTTCTCCTGGATCTCCAGGTCTGAGCAGTCAAGCAGATGGAGATGGAGTCAAGTAGGGCTCAGGGCAATGTCTGAGAAGGAGAGAGCCAAGGGGACAGCCCAGTGTCAAAGTCAGGATGCAGCCTTGCAGCTGGGGAGTGAGTAGGAAGGAGTGGATGAACGTTAAGAAGTCATTTTATTCACAGTGCAGATGCACTTAGTGTTGTTTGCCAGATCTGTCCCCCCCAACAAAACTGAGGTCCTTTTTCTCTCAGTTACTGCTGCTGTCTCTTCCGCTGAGGCCCACAAGAGGACACTGGTTCATTCAATAAGGCCCCAGGGCCTCATGGCTTCCTCACCCCTGCCTCTAGAGTCCTACCACTGTTGTTTGCTCAGCATCACACATCCCACATAACATTTTCCCCAGGAAAAGCTCTGAGCATCTCTGAATGAAAGGATCCCACTGCTGAGGGGATAGGGGAGCAGGGTTTGCCCATCATGCTTGGTGAAACAAGGGCTTTCAGAGCCCTCTCCACATGTGATTTTCCACCTGTAACCAGTGCCTCTGACTTCCTGCTTCACCAGTCCCCAGGGATGAGTACCTTGTCATTCTGCAACCCCACCATTTCTCTCATCAGCCACTGGGGACTTACAGCAGTCTTATTCATAGCTGAGCTGTCTCCACTTAAGTCTGTAGCTGCGTGATTCAGCTTGTCGGCACCAATTACTGCTTGCTTTTCTTGGAGAATGATCTGCATACAGACACAGAAGGGTGTTTTGTAATTGCCAACAAACAAAAACTGAGGAAAGCATAGTTCAGTTAAAAACCAAGACATTCATCAGCTTTATAGTAAGTCCATGTTATCTCCATTGAAGTCTACATTCCACAGTGAATAACCTTGGACCAATGGAAAATATATTTTTCTGTGGTCAAGCACAGATCCCAAGACCCACCAAAGCACTCCCTGCCCTGGACTCTGTTGAGATTCACTCTTTGCATGCAGTGAGTCACACGCTGAAGTTGCTAGCTCCCTCGATTCATAGAGGGAAGTGAAGAGATAGTGAATTAAATGCTCTATTTTGAATAGCCAAATCTGCACTAATCTCAGCATGTCTGGGTTGCAGGCATTCCTTCAAGCACATGCTGCAGCATATACACCCACTCATTTTTCACTCCCTGCAGGGTAAATTACATGTGACTCCATCATTGGTGAAGGAAGCGGCAAGACTGATTCCCTCTAGTGCTGGACACCTTTGGTGCAATTGTCCAGATCTCCCTTTCTGGTTAAGGGAGAGAAATCAGTTAACTCAATTGAGATGCCTTGGCCTATCCTGCCTGTCAAACTACTCCTGGTCCATAAAGGCTTCTGTCAGTCCTGGGTCATGTTTCCCAGTTCCATGTTGGGGTTTCAGCTACCACAGGCTATTTTGGATGCAGTGGCACCTGATTCAGATCCTGAATGAAGATGTTAAAACATATGGCGAAAAGACTTTGGTGCAAGAATTCATTTTCAGAATTTTGAGGGCCAGCTATAAATTCTCATAAATTTTTACATAGGCCATGGACATGGAGCACCAAGATAACGACACTTTCTCTCCTGCTATGTAAATTTAGATTTACACAGTAATTTCCAAAAACATATTTCCTGCCAACACTGTGAATGGAGAAACTGTCTTCCCAAGACATGTTTATAATGGCACAATGCACATCTACATTTCATATCTAAACAGAGCTGGAAGAAATGATATGTGAAGGAGTTGGATAGGTCACCCTATTATTTGTTTGCCATAAAGCAATGACCGCAACTTCTAGCACTTCCCTCATACCATCCCTGTTTTTGAGCTGGTCAAATCTTTATGGGATGTAAAATGGCATAATACCATGGCCCTCCAAGTGTCAGACACCACAGAGGCTCAGAGCCTCTGTATCAAGCTGTATCAAGAAGCCCAGAGCACAGGTGAGGAAAACAAATGTCACTACTATCTTCAAGAAAGGCAAGAAGGACAACCCAGGGAACTACAGGCTGGTAATCCTCTCCTTGATCCCTGGGAGGTGGTGGAGCAGCTAATCCTGGAAACTTTTTCCAGGCACATGATGGAAAAGAGAATCAGCAGGAGTAGTCAGCATGAATTCAATAAAAAAAAGTCATGCTTGACCAACTTCATAAACTTCTACAATTAAATGACAGGCCTGGTAGATGAGGGAAAAGCAGTGGACATCATCTGCCTTGACTTCAGCAAAACTTTTGACGCTTTCTCCTGTAAGATTGCCATGGACAAGCTGGTGAAATATGGGATGGAAAAGAAGAGAGGGAGTGAATTGAGAACTGGCTGGAAGTCTGGAACCAGACAGTGGTGATCAGTGGTGCAAAGTCTAGTTGGAGGCCAGGGACTAGTCGTGTTCCCCAGAGGTTGGTTTAACATCTTCATTAACGATCTGAATGGTGAGGCAGAGCGTACCCTTAGCAAGTTTGCTAACACCACCAAAGTGGGAGGAATGGCTGACAGGCTAGAGGGTCTTGTTGTCATCCAGAGGGACATTGAGAGGTTGAAGAAATGGGCCAACAGGCACCTCCTGAAGTAAACAAGGAGAAGTGCAAAGTCCTGCACCTGGGGAGGAACAACCCCAGGCACCAGTACATGATGGGGGCTGGTGAAAAGCAGCTTTGCAGAAAAGGACCTGGGAGTCCTGGTGGACATTAGGTTGAACATGAGCCAGCAATGTGCCGTTGCTGCAAAGAATGCTGCCAGCAAGTCGAGGGAGGGGACCCTTCCCCTCTGCTCAGCACTGGTGAGACCACATCTGGAGAGGTATGTACAGTGCTGGGCTCCTCAGTACAAGAGAGACATGGACATATTGGAGACAGTACAATGAAGGGGAGAAAGATGATCAAAGAATTGCAGAATCATGGAACCATAGAATGGTTCGGTTTGGAAGGGACCTTAAAGATCATGTAGTTCCAACCCCCCTGCGATGGGAGGGGACACCTCCCACTAGACCAGGTTGCTCAAAGCCCTGTCCAACCTGACTTTGAAGACCTCCAGGGATGGGGCCTCCACAACTCCTCTGCACAACCTGTTCCAGTGTCTCATCACAATCACAGGAAAGAATTTTTTCCTAATATCTAATCTAAATCTACCTTCTTTCAAACTAAAACTGTTACCTCTTGTCCTGTCACTATACTCCCTGGTAAAAAGTCCCTGCCCAGCTTTCCCATGGGCACCCTTTAGGTACTGAAAGGCTGCTATAAGGTCTCCCCAGACCCTTCTCTTCTCCAGGCTGAACAACTCCATCTCTCTCAGCCTTTCTTCACAGGAGAGGTGCTCCAGCCCTCTGATCATCTTTGTGGCCATCCTCTGGCCTTGCTCCAACAGGTCCATGTCCTTCTTATGTTGAGGGCCCCAGAGCTGGATGCAGTACTCCAGGTGTGGTCTCACAAGAGCAGAGTAGAGGGGCAGAATCACTTCCCTCAACCTGCTGGCCACGCTTCTTTGGATGCAGCCCAGGATGTGGTTGACTTTCTGGGCTGTGAGTGCACATTGCCAGCTCACGTTGAGTTTCTCATCCACCAACACCCCCAAGTTCTTCTCCTCAGGTCTGCTCACAATCCATTTTTCACCCAGCCTGTATTTGTGCTTGGGATTGCCCCAGCCCACATGCAAGACTTTACACTTGGCCTTGTTGAACTGCATGAGATTTGCACAGGCCCACTTCTCAAGCCTGTCCAGGTCCCTCTGGCTGGCATGCCTTCCCTACAGTGTGTCGACTGCTCCACACAGTTTGGTATTGTCGGCAAACTTGCTGAGGGTGCACTCAGTCCCACTGTCCATGTCACCAACAAAGATGTCAAACAGCACTGGTCCCAGTACCAACCCCTGAGGGACACTACTTGTCACTGGTCACCGCTTGGACATGGAGCCACTGACTGCAACTCCTCAAGTTCAACCATCCAGCCAATTCCTTATTCACCAAGTGGTCCATTGGTCAAATCCACGTCTCTCCAATTTAGAGACAAGGATGTCATATGGGACAGTGTCAAATGCCTTGCACAAGTCCAGGTAGATGACGTCAGTTGCTCTTCCGTTATCCACCTCATCTTCTTTCTGATCAAGCAGCCAATGACAGCCACTTAAAGCTCACCCATGTTGGTCTGCCTGCTAAACCTGATCCATAAACTCTTGACTCATCATCTATCCCAAGGCAGAGCTCCATGCTTTGCCACGGCTCTCTGCCTTAAACCAAAACTCCCTCTCCTTGTTGACGGGTCCTGTCCTTCCTGAACAGATCCATCCAATCATCCATCCATCCATCTATCCATCCATGCATCCATCCAGCTCAGCACTCCAGTTGTGTAATCTATCCCACCATGTCCCTCATCCCATGAGATCATAGCTCTGGAACTGCCCACAGACTTCTAATTCCTCCTGTTGTTTTTTTTTTGTTTTTTTTTTTTTTTTTTCCCAGGCTGCATGCATTTGTGTACAGGCACTTCACAGAGGTTCCCAGCCATGCTGATTTCCTGGAAAGGGTATAAGAGGTTTCACTGCAATGCTGTCCCATAGGCAGTTCCTTATTTATGTGCATATGGGGTGATTCCACTTCAGCCCTGCTTTGTTGATTGCTATGCTTCTTTGTTTAAATAACCTTTGCTTGCCTACACCGCCAATCACTTCCTCACTCCTCCAAAATTCCTGTTTAAAGCTCTTCTTAACTTGTTTTCCAGTCTGTTAGCAAAGATAATTTTACCCCACTTTATCAGGGGATAATTTTACCTCATGTCTTCCAAGAAGTTGCTGATCCTCAGAGAGGTTCTTACAGTCATAGAAACTAAAATCCTATTGCTTATACCAGCTGCACAACCAATTGTTGACCCACAGGAACTGTCCAGTGTGCAAACCTCCTCACCAGCAAGATCAAGAACACCACCACCTAGGTTACCATGCCCTTGAACATCACCATCAGAGGCATTTAGTTATACTCTATACTTTCCTGGTTTGGCTGTATCATTGATGCCTACATGGAAGAGCAGCAAGAAGTAATAGTCCAAAGGCCTGAACGCTTCAGCAGTCTCTCAACAATGCACCTTTTGATCAAGGACAGTAGCCAGAGTTCATTAGGAGCTGCTAGAGGTTGCTAGCAACTTGCTGGCAGTCAAGGAATCCTGTGGCTGCCCTTATCTGGCAGTAAAAGGTACCCTCAGCTTCCCAAGAGTCCACAAATTATCTTAGACAAAGTCCCCAGAAAACATTTTCAGGACACTGTTGGACAAAGCCCTGAGGAACTTGGTGGTAATTCAGTGTTCATCCTGATGTGAGCAGGAAGTTGGACTGGACACCTCCCAAGGTCCCTTCTGACCTGAATGGTTCAGTGATTCTGGCACTTCTAGTGATAGCTACTGCAAATCTTGAAGTCATGAATGCCTCTTTTGCATGTGTGTTAGCACCAAGCATGGCATCCCCCAGAGCAATCCTCTCCTAGTGGTGTAATGTTGCCTCTTGGGCCTGAAACATTTTAAGTACAAAGTTTAGTTCTGAATGACTCCTTTTTCTGATTATGCCCTCCTCATAGCCTACATTATGTCATCATGATATGCATTACATCATGATGACAACTGAGAGTGACAATTGCAAAACACCATAGCAGGAGGGTGATGATTTTCTAACTACCCTGGAGTCCTTTGCAGATCCAAGAGAATACAGCAGGATTGGAAGAGCCTTAAACATCTCAGGAATGCATTTGTAAGGTTGATTTTCTCACTATGAGAGACTGATAGTGCAAAGTTTTTTCAGTCAGGAGAAAAGAAGTCTTTGGGGAGACCATAGAACAGCCTTCCCACACCTAGCAGGAGGTAACCAGGAAGAGTTATGCTCTTCAGTGCTGTACATGATTGGGGGACGAGGGCCAGTGTGCAGTGAGAACATTCCCCAGAGTTGGTGCCATCTCTGTTTTTAAAGGTTTTCAGGCCCAAAATGAATAAATTCCTGCGAAAACTGCTGTGACCTGATAGCTGACCCTGCTGTGAGCAGGAGGTTGGACTAGAAACCTCCTGAGATCACTTCCAGCTCAAACAATTCTGTGTTTCCATCCACTATGGATCTTCCCTTGATGATGGTATGCAAAGCACTCGGACCCTGCATGACCATGGAAGTAAGTCAGGCTTAAATATGCTCAGATCAAGGGCAGCTTTCTTTTCCCACTGCAGTCAGTCTTCCTCAGGTGAAGGGCTGCTTGGCAGGTACCACAGAACAGCCTTGGCCACATCTATGGCTTTACCTTGTATTTTCTTTTTCCAAGTTTTGCCCCTCCCAAGTTCTTCCCTTTGATCATCCTCATGCCCTCCTATACAATCAGCAAACCTCTGCTTACCCTTTCCTCATTGACCTTGGTTTTGCTTGAATTGTATCTTCATTTGGTGTTTCTGGGATGGTCACCATGGTAATAGCTACTAGCTTGGCCAGCAATCTCATTTAACTAGCATCTCCATCTTCACCTTCACATTGAAAGCTGGCACAAGGGAACTTCAGTCCAAGCAGACACTGAGAAATGGATTTGGTCAATAGAAACCTCTAGACATTTTCCAAGGAGAAGGGGTCTTCTGATGTTCTGCATCAGAGGGCAGAACAACCCTGCACATCAAGGCAGGCTCAGACCTGACTGCATGAGGAACAACCTCGAGGACCATGCCTCAATGGGCATTACAAGGGATGCCATGTGAGTCAGTGGTGCTAAATGTGAATATGGCCATGTGCCTATTGGGCTGCACTGGGAGGAGAGTGACCACCCAGACAAGTGGAGTTATCATTCCCCTTGAACCAGCACTGGTGTGGCCACATCTGGAATAGTGTATCCTGTGTATCCCCATTCACGAGGAGTAGGGAGGAATTGGAGAGGGCCCAGAGGATATTTGCCAAGATGGAGTTGGGGGCTATGTATGGAAAGGCAGAGAGACCTGGGCTTCTTTGGCCTGTTGAAGCAGATGCTCGGGGTAGTGTAGTAGTAGGTTGAGGAAGGTTGAAAGTTGCTTACAGAGATGACCGCATGTTTTTCTGGCAGTGGGAAAGAGTATGAGGAAGGAAAACCACCAGAAACTGCAGATTTGGAGGTCCAGGCTGAATGGGGGGAGGAAGAAATGTCATTCAAAAGGTAGTGCTGTGCTGCTACAGGTGACTGAGAGGGAATCTGTGATCAGCCCATAGCTTTGTATTTTGAGGGACAGCCAGTGAGGATGGAGATAAATCAGTGAAGAAAGGACATGCTGGGATGAGAACAAGGTGGGGATGTGGGTGGGATGTCTACAACCTGCAGGTGAACAGGCACAGGTGTAGGACGGAGCAGGAAAGCCTGCAATGGAGATGGCTGAGGGTGCGGGCAAGGCTGGAAGGTTCCAGCAGAACTAAGGCCTTTGTCCCCTTGGCTATGGCTGATGTCTCTGCCACCGAGGCCTATGATGAAACACACTGTCCTCATGGCACTGGGGCCTCATTTCCTCCTTGAATGCCCCAGGGAGGCTGGGAGGTGTCATACCTTTGACCATCACTTGACATCACAAAGCCCATATCCTACTGCCCCAGGAAGAACCCTGAGCCATGCAGGAGGGACAGGATCTCCCTTCCCCAAGTGGGGTGGTGGTCAGGGCTTGGTGTTTTGCTTGATAAATACATCAAGGCTTTACTCAGCAACAGAGCCACCTGCACAGTGCCTCTGCCTGCCTGTCATAACTGCCTGCAATTTTCTGCATTAACAGGTCCATGAGGAGGCTTTGTCAGTAATGGCCATCCAAGACATTTCAGCATTTCCCTCTGACTTTGCCTTCTCAAGTAGTTTGTTCAATCTCCTCTCAATATCTGAGATTCATCAACTTAGGGCCAAATACACCATGGGGCTCATTACAATCCTGTAATTTCCTTTAAGTCTTCAAGACTTGTACAGATAATTGAAGAGGTTTTAGGGGAGCAGTGAATGACGAAGATTTCAATCACCATTTAAAAAGAAAGGACTTTTGCTTTTTAAAGATATTTAATTTTTCACTTTACAGAAAAAGTGATAGCAGCATGCTGCAACTGATATTGATCCAGAGCGTCTCCTAAGCAGGTCTGGGTGGGCAGGAAAAGCAGTCTCCTTGAGGTCAGACACTATATGAATAAACTTCCTCTTCACCTTCCCAACCCCACCATTTCTGTCATCTGTCCCCTGGGACTTGCATCACTTTTCCTTACATCAGACTTCTCCACTGAAGTCTGCAGCTTCAGTGGGATGTTACAGTTCCTTTGTACCAACTCCCCCCTGCTTTCCTCAGAGAACTGCCTGCACACTGGCAGAGAAAGATTTCTCTTTGTTGTCAACAAACAAAAGTTACACACAATGCAATTTAATGAACAGTAAAACACTCCTCAACTGTATGCTAAGTTCGAGCTGCATGTAATGATGTCCATCTTCCATGAGGGACAGCTGTACAAGATTTTTTTTAGGCAGAGATATAGGAAAGGCTAGATATAAACACAATGGAGTAGATTAAAAAGTAAATTGGGCTTCTGAGAGATAGGGCAAACGTCTAACTCTCCGAAGCTCAAAGTAGCAACTAGTTGGGAGGGTGTCTAAATGAACAAAAAGGAAGAGGAAGAGGAAATCTGGGCAGCAATGGGAAGGGCATATGTCCAGATAGTCTGCTGAAAAGATGCCTTCTTAAGCGTGGTCCTTTAATCAGGGCAGGTGGGAACACCTGAAAGATGAGGTAGATTAAATATGCAGCATAACAGCAGAGTACTAGTAGTGCAAGTACAAGGGGAGGTCAATATTTCTTCTCCTATGATTAATGCACTTCCTAGAAATTTCCATTCTGGCATGGTGGAAAAAAAATGCCATGTTATTAAAAGTACTCAATTGTTTCAACTGATGAAAATGGATCCAATTTTTTTTTAAACGTTGAAAACAGTTCCCCTTTCTAGGCAGACCTCAGTTCCCTGACCAGAAACATCCAGTGCTGCTTTTTGAGGCCCCAGTGTACCTTAGGTGTTTTCCTGGGACTGGCAACCATCACAGAGGACCTGTGGGAGAGCAGAGCTCCTCAGGAGCTGCAGGTGGAGCCTGGACAGAGGGTCCCAGGGAACTGATGCTGGCACCAGGTGTCTGAGTTCCTGTAGCTGAAGACATTTGTGTCCTACATCCAGACCCAGTTCTGAAAATCTTTTTTTATTCCCAAGAAAGGAAAAGGACACACAATCCCCACAAAGACCAATATATTAAAACAAGAGAAACCAAAACCAAAAATAATTTTAAAAGCTTTGATTTAGATCCTAGTCTTCAGTTCTCCTTTGTTTCATTTTTATTGACACTAATTAGTATATGTCAGGCTAACAGCATTAAGAAAAAAATATTTTGTGTGTTACACAGAGCCCCATGCCCCCAAAACAGTCCCTGCCCAGGACTGACCATGAAACTCCTCAGGCTTTGCAGAGAGCAAGTAACACTGAGATGTTGACCTCTCTTCACTGATTTAGATGTTGTTTTAGGTGGTCACATACAGCATAGGAAGATTCATGCTGCATAAACACCTGCTCTGTACCCATCAGAAATAGGCTCTGAGGGTCATAAGATCGCTCAGGTTGGAAGGGACCTTGGCAGGTTTGTAATCCAACCTGCCAGGAACAAGGTCAGGCCAGGTTGTTCAAGAATTGACCCAGCTGGATTTTGAAAACCTCCAAAGACAGAGACTGCACAGCCTCTCTTGATGACCTGTACCAATGCTTGCCCGAGCTTATGGAGAAAAAATTTTCCTTATGTCTAAAATGAAATTCTCCTTTTTCACCTTCCACCCATTGTCTTTTATACTCCCAACAGACACCATGGTGAAGGGCCTGGCTTTTCATAACCTCCTCAAAGGTACTGGCAGGTTGCGATGAGGTCTTCCTCAGCCTTCCTTTCTCCAGATGGACAAACTCAGCTCCCTCAAACTTCCCTCACAGACCAAGTTCTCCAGCCCTCTACCATCTTGGGCCCTTCACTAAGCCCACTCCAGTTTGCTGATGTCTTTTCCATATTGGGGATCTGAAATCTGTCTGCAGTAACCTGGATAATCCCCTCCCTCAATCTCCTGGCTGTTCCCCTGGTCATATAGCTCAGGATGCTGCTCATGTCCCTTGCTGCCAGGGCACGTGACTGCCTTCTGTCCAGCTTGCTGCCCAACAAGACCCTTTCACAGGATGCTCTCAGTCAATGAAATTTCCAGGCTTAGTCCCCTGTGTGGGCAGAAACTAGCAATTGTATTTGTTAGATTTCATGAGGTTCCTGCCAATACAGAGTGTCCTCTTCCTTGAATGCTTTCACTGAGTACAGAGGCCTGGAGACCTTTTCAGTAAAGGCTCAGGCAAAGCATGCATTGAGTCCTTCAGCCCCATCTGTGTCTGCTGTTACTAAATCACCCTCCCCATTCAGCAGCAGTCCTACATTTTCCCTGTTCACCCTTGGTCTTCAACAAGTGATTGAAGCTCTTCTTTTTGCTCTTGACTTTCCTTGCAAACGCCAACTCCAGGTGAGCTTTGCCTTTCCCAAAATCATATCTGCACAGCAAAGGCAATGCATATAAATTCCTTGTACATACCTGTCCTTGTTGTAACCTCCTGGCAGCTGTTTTGTTGCCCCTGTCAGTGCCCTGTACTGCCGCACTGCCCCACATATCATCCCACAGCCCCATTGCGCAGGCTTAGCATGGGACAGTCTGTGTTCAGGAGTGTGGAGAGGTCCCCCCATTACAATACCAACAACAGTCCTCAGTTCCCTGTCCCCCCATAAGCCTCCTACTTTTGCAGCTTTCCCCAGTGATCAGGCCCTGCCCTGCCCTGGCTGTGTTCCACATGAGTCTTTGAAGACAGCCCTGCTCCACAATCTGCTGTGGTCTGGGCCAAGAGAGAGGCTGGGCAGGTATGGCCATTCTCCTGATACAGGTGCTGAAGCCAGCAGAAGGATGGAGATGGCCTCACAGCAAGACTCACCTAAAAACCTGGGGTGAGTGAACACAGATGGAAATTACCAGTGTGAGAGGCTGGAGGTGCAAAATGCCCTAGACCAACTTCCCAGTCTATCCATGTGTCCAGACTGGTCTACTCTTTTGTGCACCTGCATATCTCAGCTCCCTTCCATAAGCCCTGGCTCTGCACCACAAACCCACTGGCGCGTGTCCTCACCCTGCATCGTCACACAACTCAGCTACCTTTGGTGTTTTCCTCTCCTGGGAACTTCCCAGCCCACTCCCTACCTTGCTCTCCCCTCCTCCCCTGCCCTCTCCCCAGCCTAGCACAGCAATGCAGTCTGGGGTGGCCCCATGGCAATGCCCACTACAGGGTGCTGCAGAGTTCTGGGCATTCACACCAGAGCCCCAACCCCTCTGAAGGGTACAGCAGCTCCTGGGGGGCAGAGAGGGGAGTCATTCCCACATCATCCCCAAACTGGGGAATGGCCATGATATGAGGAGGTGGAGGCCAATGTCTCCCTTGGTTCTCCTGGCTCCAAGAGATCTTTATTGCCCACTGATGGCAGCCCCTCTGTGCCAGCCCATCTCACCAGCACAAGACTCTGAAGGCTGCTCATACTGTCCCAGCAATGGAGCAGCCTACCCCGAGCTGGTGCATGCAGAAATAGGTTTTTCTTTGTCAATTATTTCCTTGTGGAAGCACAGAGTTGTCCCTGTGTTCTGCCCCAGGGATGTCCCTGCCACCAGAGAGCCTTTCCACAGAGAAGTGTGTCCATGTTGGCCTGTCTGTGTTCACTGCAGGGTCGGTCCCAAGCTGGTGGTGCTGCTCGCCAGAGCGAGCAGGCTGTGGTGCCTGAAAGCCACAGGAAGACAATCATAGGCAGATCCCTTTTGATCATTCACCTTCTCCAGGAGTGCCAGACACCCACATATGAAGGCTCAGCCCAGGCCTCCTTCCCCACCACATTGCTCCCTGCCCTCCTCTCCTGAGCCCATGGAGAACCTAAACGCAGCAGCACAGCCTCATGGGTCACAATTTCTTCAGCCTTTTTTTCACTCCAGCTTTGGAAGAACAGCCCAACCTCCAGACACCATCACTGAGGAAATCCCTTTTTATTACAGAGTTGTGACATGGGAGGCCAGCTGTACCGTCGTACCAGACACATGTACAAGGGCCTCTGTGTCAAGCCAATTTGGTTCATGTCTCTGGAAAAGTGCAGTGAATGCAGACATTCCTAGAAAACCAAGATTATTACAGACAAAACATGAAAAGCACAGGAAATTCCCAAGATAAGTTGGAAATCACTTCAGAAGAGACATGGGCAGCTTATCGCTGCTGAAAGGTAACTGATTGAATCAGCTTCTTCAGTGCGTCTTTGAGCTCCTGGTTTCTCATGCTGTAGATGAGGGGGTTCACTGCTGGAGGCACCACTGAATACAGCACTGTCACCACCAGATCCAGGGATGGGGAAGAGATGGAAGGGGGCTTCAGGTAGGCAATCATGGCAGTGCTAGCAAATAGGGAGATGACAGCCAGGTGGGGGAGGCACGTGGAAAAGGCTTTGTGCCGTCCCTGCTCAGAGGGGATCCGCAGCACAGCCCTGAAGATCTGCACATAGGACAGCACGATGAAAACAAAACACCCTAAAGCTACAGAAAGACTAACCACAAGAAGACCAACTTCCCTGAGGTAGGAGTCTGAGCAGGAGAGTTTGAGGATCAGGGGGATTTCACAGAAGAACTGGGCCACAGCATTGCCTTGGCAGAGCGGTAGTGAAAATGTATTGGCAGTGTGAAGCATAGCATTGAGAAAACCACTGCCCCAGGCAGCTGCTGCCATTTTGGCACAAGCTCTGCTGCCTAGGAGGGTCCCGTAGTGCAGTGGTTTGCAGATGGCAACGTAGCGGTCGTAGGCCATGACAGTGAGAAGACAATACTCCCCTACAATCAAGAAGAGAAAGCAAAAGACCTGGACAGCACATCCTGAGTAAGAGATGGTCCTTGTTTCCCAGAGGGAATTAGCCATGGATTTGGGGACAATGGTGGAGATGGAGCCCAGATCAAGGAGGGAGAGGTTGAGGAGGAAGAAGTACATGGGAATATGAAGGCGGTCATCACAGGCTACAGCTGTGATGATGAGGCCGTTGCCCAGGAGGGCAGCCAGGTAGATGCCCAGGAAAAGCCAGAAGTGCAACAGCTGCATCTCCCGTGTGTCTGCAAATGCCTGGAGGAGGAACTGGGTGATGGAGATGCCGTTGGACATTTGGTGCCTTTAGAACCCAGGTGCTGTCCAAGGAGGAAAAGACATTGACAATTTAGGGCAGGCATCTCTGAGAAAATCTCGTTTCTTACAGAAAACTCCCATATCACCTTTCTTCTTTCTCAAGACTCCCTTCATGTTTCTTCCTCCCTTAAGTTCTGATTTGCTCTGGCTGAGTGTTGCATGAGGAGCAGGGGCCTCAACTGATGGGCTCCCCAGGAGTAAGACCTGCTCTACCACAGTTTGTACACTGAAGTGGCAAAAAGCTCCACGTATCGAGGATTTCACTGAGGATGGACACCCTGGGCTGAGTGCACAAGCCTGGATGCAGTGACCCTGTGAGAATAGTCTTCATGTCCTGCAGGGAGAGATTAAATTAGCACTTGGGCCACCTGCCTCTGGAAAAGTGCACTGGGAGAGATTTCTCTTTTCTGGTTTTACCCTTCTAAGCATAAGCGTCCGGGTCTGGTTCAGCCACCACTGAGACATACCCTACCCACCCATCAATTTACCGCCCTGCATCTGCAGGCGTGATCACAAGAGAGCAGCAGGTCAGCAGGTGTGGACTATCACTATGCACATATCCTCCCTCAGGAGAGGTGCATCCATTATGGAGGAAGGCTGCTCAACATCTTCCCACCCTGTGCTCCAGATGATGGGCTGTAGCACAGCGATTTAGTGATACACTTCCTTCAGTTTTAGATGCTTTTGTCACATTGGGGGAGCATTCATTGAAGGGGTAAAATTCCTCAGCTTCTGGATTGCTCTTAGCATGAACACTAATGAGCTATGAGAGGCAAAAGGGTTCCCTGTGCCTTAGTGCAGAGTCAGGAGAGCCTGAGTCATCCCCAGAGTGCCTGAAAACAATAACAGCAGCAGCACGGGCAGGTGTAGAAACATGGAGAAGTACCATGATGCTCGTGCCAAGGAAGGCAAACAAGCAAATGTTCTTGAGAGTCATTACCTTACCCAGCTGTGCACACTTCCCCAGACATCGGCACTGCGAGGCAGTCACTAAGCCCTCTGTCATGCAGGAGGAAACAGGCATGTGTAAGGAGAAAGGCACCTCTCCTCTGCTAAAGCTCTAGCAGCAGAGGAGGGGGTTCATGCCCTGGCCACACCCATTGTCATGGTAGAAGCTGTTGTGGGTGAGAGAGGGGACCAGGGGCCTTCCTCAGGGGAGGAACTGGTAGAGAATTGCCCAAATCCACCCACCACAGCACTTTTGACAGCACTTTATTCTCCTCCCCTGACATACCTCTTCTACCTGGAGCTGTTTGTACCTGTAGCTGTTTCTCTGGCTTTTCCCATCCCACTCTGGACTCAGCTCTGCCCTGCAGAAACCTCCCAGCTGCAGGGCACTGCTCAGGGGCACCTCTGTGTCTGTAGGAGCTAAGGAGCAGGTTGCAGAAATCCTGATGTGTTTGTAAAAGGGAGGTTGTGGCTGGGGGCAGCTGGGGTGCTTATGCCAGATTTACTCATCTCTCAGTGTAAGAGATGGGGAGTCTCAAATCCTACTCTAGAGTGGAAACAAGAGTATCAATCTCCAGCTCAAAACTCAGACAACCATGCAGAGAATCAGGAAAGCTTCTTCTCTTTCCAGTTGCCCCTACCTTGATGTGTTTCTTCAAAAAGTCCCCTCAAAAGTGTCCTGGGGGTGATCTGGAGCCATGAGTGGCCCTGATTCCATGCCACACTCCCCTAAAAGCAGAAGGACCCAGCCTTCCTCCCACTGATTCTCCCCACAGCACCGTGGGGAGCTCCCCGGACAGGCTGAGCACGGACCCTGGCAGGCAGCAGAGTTCCTGCCCCAGGACACAGCTCTCTGGGGTGCATGAACCCTGCTCTGAAGGACAGCCCTGGGCACCCTGGGTCCACACCTGACTGCACACCCCTGCAGCCATCCCCAGGAGAAGGGAGCCATTGTGCCCTGTCACTCTGACAGTGCAGAAGGAAAACCCTGCTCTGGAGCATGTCGTCCTCCACACTAAGAAAACCCTGAGACCCACCCTGCCAGATTGTATCTGCCTGGGGATGTGCCACCTCTAGGACACCCCTCCAGGTTACTTACATGCCTTGCCCTGCTGCCAGAGACTTACCATGTGAAAGGCTGAGAAGATTTCTCCCCCAGTGATCTCTCCTCTGTCCTTCCACCCCAGACTGCCTTCTCTCTGCCCTGATTGTGTCCCCTTGGTAACACCCATTCAGTTCTCTCGGCCCTGCTGCCTTTTGCAGAGGAGATGCTCCAAGGCAGAGCTGTCTCTCTACGGTGCTGCCAAGTTGCCATAAGCTCCCTCCATCCCAGGAGCCCCTCCCAGCTCAGGAGCCCCAGCCCAAGGCATCACCTTCTCTGCCCCCTCTGGGCTCCCTTGAGGTGTCCCTGGGGCTCCAGGAGAACCAGCTGTAAAAGAGGCTGAAGTAATCACTGATGTTCCCTCCCTCATCTGAGGAGAGACACTTATTTCCAGCAGTGTCATTACCCCTATCAAAGACAGAGTTAGGTCCAAGAATCAACTTTCTTGTCTTATTATTAGACAGGACACCCAGACAGTGACAAGGAGGGATCTCCTTTAATTGTGCTGAGGGAGAGGATTCAGCTGAGTCAATCAACGTATCTCATCCAGGGTTTGTAGTCCCGGGGCTGCAAGGGCACTCAGCTCCCACCAACACCTGTCACAAACCCACAGGAGATGAGATTCCTCTTGCCTTGATTCAGGTGTGCACAAAATGGGCACCTGCACGTGCGTTGCTTGTCTCAGCTCCCATGCTAATTAATGGACGTTGAGATCAGGAGTGAGTTGTTGAGATGCAAACGCTTGGTAACATTTGAGGGGCAGGATGTGGTCCAAAATATGTGCAGGTAACTGCAAACTCTAATGGAGCAATTCTGAGGGACGAGGCTGATGAGAAATCCCTTTGCTGCAGTGAAATGACAGCAGATGCCCACGTTTAGTTCAAGCAAACCTGTCCCTATTCCTTATGTTCAGGGCAGCTGACAGAGGTATTCATCTGACCAAATTGAGTCATGTGCCAGAGAGACAGAGAGCTCAGTCTCTCCCTTTCTTTTCTCCATTAGCTGTATTTAGTAGATGTCCAGTGACTATAATGGCAGTAGTCTCATGGACACCCCTACATTGCTTCACCTAATCCAGTCCAGCTGTTGAATATGTTAGCCAAATACAGGCCTGCAGTCCTAATTCAGATATGAAAACCATCCACCACAACTGGAGCACACAGCTGACAAGGGCAGCGCGGGACTTATGGACAGCTATCCCCATTCAGAGCACAAACAATACCACAGGTCATCTCGGACAGATTTGGTGCTTATGAGCAAGTGATGGATTCCCACCACTGCCATGAGGCAAGGCCTATCCCATCCCTATCCAGTAGGTACAGGTGGTGCTTCTCCCACATGTTTTAGTCATCCCCTGGCTGATACAATCAAGGAATAGGCCAATGGTTTTCACAGTGTTCCTGGGTCAGAGGACCTTCATACCCAACAATGTTTTGAGCAGCAGCTTGTCCTTCCTGGAGATCATCTTCACCTCCATCACAGACCCTCTGGGCCTGCAGAGACATCACAGAGTGCAAACCCTATTTCTCTCTGTCCTGGTGGACAGCAGGGTTTGCTGTCTTTGTGCACACCTTATTTCAGCCATACATTGTCATCTATGCCAGTATGTCTCTGCTCTGAAACAAAGTCTTTGTTTAATCATGGTATTGGGCACTTGGTAGCAGTCTTTTCCATGGCAAGTGAGAGCTTGGCCCTGGTGCCAAAGTTGAGGTATAACAGTGCCTTTAGCCAGAGGCACAGACAGCAGGAGCTGGAACCCCCTGTTCCATCACAGAGCTTTGACATTGATGGAAAAACTGCCAAGGCACAGGAGGAGAGTTTGCACAACCGGTGGTCTGCAATGGATAGGTATAGGAGAGAAAGGCTGGGAAGATCAATCAGAATCTGTATGGGCAGTCTCTATGGGATGTGTAACAGTTTGGGTGAGCCTTTGTGGTAAGCGTCAGAGGACAGGCCAGTTAGGGCAGCATTGTGAGAGATAAGGATCTCATAGGAGACCTTATAGCCCCTTCCAGTACCTAAAGGGTGCCTACAGGAGACATGGGGAGGAACTCTTTATCAGGGAGTGTAGTGATAGGATGAGGGATAACTGTTTTAAAATGAAAGAGGGTAGATTAGGTTAGATATTAGGAAGAAATTCTTTCCTGTGTGGGTGGTGAGACACTGGCACAGGCTACCCAGAGAAGTTGTGGAGGCCCCACCCCTGGAGGTGTTCAAGGCCAGGTTGGATGAGGCTTTAAGCAACCTGGTCTAGTGGAAGGTGTCCATTTTAGACCCCTAAGGAATGGTATGCAGAAAGGCTTATACTTACACCTATAACAACCAAGGTCAGCTAACTTTGTTGTGTCCCAAGTTGTAAGGCCAGAAGTGGAAAAGTATAAAGGGCTCACATCTGTGGGGAGGAGCTGAGTCTCCTTCTAGCCCTAAGACTGCAAATACAAAATAAGATGCCTCAAATAGCTGAATCCCTTCCCTCATCAGGGGTAAAAGATATTCCTCCCTGTCCTTGTGTGGATGTCCTTTCTATGAATTGGTGAAGAAAAGGTGATTCTCATTCCCAACTCTTTTTCTGATAACAGAAATGACTGTTCTAGACAGAAGTGCAGGAAAAGTACTGGAAAGAAGTGTCCCCAGCTGAGGGAGGCAACATCAGTGATTACTTCAGTCTGTTTCCAAGTAGGTTCCCCTGGAGTCCCATGGACACCTTGAGGGACCCCAGAGGGGGGCAGAGAAGGTGACACCTTGGTCTGGTCCTCTGATTCTCAGCTGGGCTGGGCTTCTGGAATAGAGGCAGCTCATGGTAACCATGCAGTGCAGTGGAGAGGAATATCTCTGCTCAGGAATATCTCCTCTGCAGGGCTGAGGGCACTGCTTGCAGGTGACAAAGGGAGATGAAAGAGCAAGATGTTAAAGGCAGTGTGAAGAAGGAAGAAAACTTAGAGCTCACTGGAGGAGAAACCTTCAGAGTCCTTGTCACGATAAGTGTCTGGCAGCAGGGCAATGCAGGTGGGAATGCCAGAAGGGTCTTCTAAAGCTGGCACACCCAATGGCTGATAGGATCTGGCAGGTTGGCTCTCCCTGTTTCTCCAATGTGGAGAAGAAGGTGTCATAGAGCAGGGCATTTCTGAAGGTACTTTTCAAGGGGAAGGTCAAAGGAGCGGCTACCGGAATGGGAAGGCACTTTATGGAGTCTGTGCTTTCAGTTTCCCACTCTGGATGGGAGGAAGGTTGCATAGTAACGGAGTTGTCAGGTTTGTACAGGAGACTGGGACTCCTGGAGCATTGTACTGAGAGATCAGTAGACCTGTGAGGAAACTCACAGTCCCTTCACCCACTTCAGCTTACAGATAGCATAAACTTCATCTTTGTGGTCTCCTTAGAGTTTATCTGAAATGTTCTTTAGGACCACCAAACACCGAGATGCCCTTACACAGTGCCCTATACCTGGGAAGTGTCTGCAGAGCAGAATCAAGCACACAGCACGTGGAATGGGCTCTGTGAGAACTGAAAGAGAGGAGACCTGGGTACATAGAAACAGCTTCTATCAGGGACAGCTCCAGGCAGCAGAGACACGAGCAGGAAGTGAAAGTGCCAACAGAACAAGCTGGGAGGAGGTTTTGAGCAGCTCCCTGTCAGCCCTTCAGTGAAGATGTTTCCCTCCAACCAAGCCCTTCCTGGTCTCCTTTACCACCCAGCAGAGCCTCTGCCCTCAAGACCAGAGGGTTCGCAGCATGAATCACCTGCAGCCAGACCTCCAGCAGAACAGACTCTCCTGACTTCCCATCTGTCTTTCCCTTGCCTACCCTGGCAGCAGCACTGTGGTATTTCTCCTTGGTTCCCCACCTGTCTGTGCTGCTGTTTTTCTTGTTTGGAGACTCTCTGGGTATGGGGTTGGAAGGGACCTTTAAAGGCCATCTAGTCCAACCCCTTGCAATAAGCAGCGACATCTTCAACCAGATCAGGTTGCTCAGAGCCCCATCCAACCTGTCCTTGAATGTTTCCGGGGATGGCACATCTACCACCTCCCCAGGCAAAGCGGGCCAGTGTCTCACCACCCTCATTGTAAAAAATTTCTTCCTTATATCTAGTCTGAATCTACGCTCTTTTAGTTTAAAGTGATTACACCTTGTCTGATCACAACAGGCCCTGCTAAAAAGTTTGTCCCCATCTTTCCTGTAGGCCCCCTTTAAGTACTGAAAGCTGTCATAAGGTGTCCCCAGAGCCTTCTCTTCTCCGGGCTGAACAACCCCAACTCTCTCAGCCTGTCCTTATTCCAGAGGCGTTCCAGCCCTCTGATAATTTTTGTGGCACTCCTCTGGACCTGCTACAAGAGGTCCAGTTCTTTCCTGTGCTGAGGGCTCCAGAGCTGGATGCAGATGGTTTAAGCCCCATGTGCCATCACAGAGTTGTGACATCAGTGGAATAATAGCTGAAGTGGGGAAGGAGAGCTTCCGTGGCTTTTGTGGTGGATACAGCATATTTAGGAGGGATGGATAGGGAAGATGAGGCGGGGATGGGATGGCCTGTGGGTGACAGGGCAGCTCAGATATTTAGAGCTCCTCTGTGGGACAGGGAACAGGTTAAGCGGGAGCTTGTGTGTGTGAGTCAAAGGAAAGAGCAAAAAGTACAACACTGTGGTAGGAGTTAGTTGTGGTTTGACCCCAGCCTGCAACTAAACACAGAGTCACTTGTTCACTCTCCACCTTGACCCCCAGTGGGACGTTGAGAGAATCAGAAGTGCAAACGCAAGAAATACTTGTGGGTTGAGCTAAAGACAGACAAGTGAAGCAGAAGTATTTTGTGCCAGCAAAACAAAATGAAGAATTCATTTGCGACTTCCCATTAGCAGGCAGATGTTTAGCCATCTTCAGGAAAGCAGGGCTTTATCACACATATTTGTTTTTTGGGAAGGAAAATGCTATGACCATGCATGTACCCCCTTCTCCCTCCTTTCCTTGAGTTTTTGTTGCTGAGCACAATGCCATATGGCAATGAATAACCCTTTGGTCAGTTTGGGTCAGTTGCCCCAGCTGTGCCCCCTCCTACTACTTGCATACCCCCTGCATACTTGCTGTGGGGGCAGAGTGAAAAAAAAGATACAGCCTTTCTGCTGCGCAATAGCCTTCAGCAACAGGCAAAACACTGATGTGTTATGCATACTGGTTTAGTAACAAATCCAAAGCCAAACACCCTATGGATTGATACAAAGAAAATGAACTTCATCCCAGCCAGATCCAGGACAGAGTTACAGGTCATATAGTCAGGGTGAGGAATGAAAAAATCTTATTTAAACAACCTGAAGAAATCTGTGGATAGAATGATATGATCATACAATCATTTAGGTTGGAAAAGATTCTTAAGATCACCAAGTCCAACTGTTAATCTAACACTACCAAGTCCTCCACTAAACCACATCCTTCAGCACTACATCCACATGCCTTTTAAATACCTCCAGGGACGACGACTCAACCACCTCCCTGGGCAGCCTGTTCCAAAGCCTGACAACTCTTTTGGTGAAGTCTACTAGTTTCTGATACATGCCAGGATGTTACTGGCCTTCTTGGCCCCCTGGGCACACTGACAGCTCATATTCAGGCGTCTGTCAATGAAAACCCCCAGCTCCTTTTCCACCGGGCAGCTTTCCAGCCACTCTTCTGCAAGGCTGTAACGCTGGATGGGGTTGTTGTGACCCAAGTGCAGGACGCTGCACTTGGCCTTGTTGAACGTCATACCGTTGGCCTTGGCCCATCAACCCAGCCTGTCCAGATTCCTCTGTAGAGCTTTCCTACCCTCAAGATCAACATTCTTGCCCAACTTCATGTTGTCTGCAAACTCCCCGAGGCTGCACTCGATCCCCTCATCCAGGTCGTTGATAAAGATATTAAAGAGAACAGGGCCCAATACTGAGCCCTGGGGAACACCACTTGTGACCAGCCCCCAGCTGGATTTATTTCCATTCAACACCACTCTTTGGGCCTGGCAACCCATCCCGTTTTTCACCCTTCAAAGCATATGCCCATCCAAGGCATGAGCAGCCAGTTTCTCCAGGAGAATGCTGTGGGAAATGGTGTCAAAGGCTTTATCAATGCCCAGGTAAACAACGTCCACTGCCTCTCCCTCCTCCACTAAGCCAGTCATCTTGTCACAGAAGGAGATCAGGTTAGTCAGGCAGGATCTGCCTGTCATAAACCCATGCTGACTGGGCCTGATCACCTGTTTGTCCTGTACATGCCATGTGATGGCACTCAAGTTGATCTGCTCCATAACCTTCTCTGGCATCAAAGTCAGACTGACAGGCCTGCAGTTCCCCAGATCCTCCTTTAAGCCCTTCTTGTAGGTGGGCTAACCATTTGCTAACCTCCAGTGAACTGATGCTGAACTGTTCTCCTGTGAGGGAATTATCATCCCAGCATTTCCAAATAACAAATCCCTTTGTACCCCAGATATAGCTATGGTGAGTCCCGTTTGTATCGTATACACCTCACTGTTCTCAGTGCCTCGTAGGTAAATTATCTAGGAGGTAACACCTTCCTGGGGTAGTGATGGCTGCACATTTTGTATGTAAATCCTTAGCCAATTTCAGTATCTTCCAAGTGTTATTAATGCCTATTCTACAATGAAGGTTACCTTGGAACCAGTGAGACCAGAAACTCCCATTTATGGGCCAAGTTATTGTTCTTTCCCAATGATATATATGTGTATTTTTGCCATTTCAACCCTGAATTGAGTAATCACTTTTTCCCCTTGTATAAAGTTTCTTTGAAAGTCCTGCAAGTCCCCACCCAACAGGGAGTATTGGTACATGACAGCCATGTGATGGGCAGGGGTGGGGTTGTGTGCTATAGGGATGTTGGGTAGTTTCAGTGGTAGGGTTTAGAGTAGGGTGTGGGGTAGTTTCTGGGACCAGAGGCAACAGTACACAGTAGGGTCTAGCTTATCACCAAGCATAACCTCAAAGGAAAATTCCATAGGCCTTCCTGCAGCTTGTCCCTCCTTGCCACTAAGGGGTGTATTTCCTTTTCCAAATAATCCATGTTTTTACTTTTTCAGTGTTTACAGTTGCTGGTCTGCTTAATGCCTTCACTTCATTAGGATATTCTTAAATAATCCCTTGTAACTTCATGCTGCTGATCTTGGCATTAGTGGTAGAGCGGTTTGGATGATCTCATAGAGGAGACTAAACAAGTAGATCCATTTAAACATGTTGAATCGATCAGATCCTTTAACAATGCAAAAAAAAAAGTTTCTAATGCATTAAGGGTTATGATTGGTTTCAGGTCCAAGATATAGTTTAACCTGTGACACTAATGCCATCCATTGCCCTCTATCCTCACTTCGACTGTCTTGATGGTGTTCACATCACTGAGGAGATGAGCCTGGCCTCAGCTCTCTCCTTCCTACCAACAAGGAGAACTTCCAAAGCTCCCATGGTGTGAGAGGTCACACATGGCAGTGCAGCTCTGGTGCCCTCTCCTACCGAACCAGACATGCCCAGAGTGGACATCTGAGCCACAGACTTCCAGCCATCAGGTAGGATGAGATGTGCTGAGAAGGTCACACTACTACAGCACCTTCACCCCAGCTGGGAACCTTGAAGACCCGTACTGGACCTCACCTTCTGTTCACAGAATCACAGAATGGTCAGGGTTGGAAGGGACCTCTGGAGATCATCTAGTCCAGCCTCCTGCCAGAGCGGGGTCACCTGCAGCAGGTTGCACAGGACGGCATCCAGGCGGGTTTGGAATGTCTCTAGAGTGGGAGACTCCACAACCTCTCTGGGAAGCCTGTGCCAGTGCTCTGCCACCCTCACAGGAAAGAAGTTCCTCCTCAGGTTTAGATGGAATTTCCTATATTCAAGTCTGTGCCCATTACCTCTTGTCCTATCATTGGGCACCACTGAAAAAAGACTGTTCCCACCCCCCTGGCACCCTCCCTTTAGGTATTTATAAGCGTTAATAAGATCCCCCCTCAGTCTTCTTTTCTCTAGACTAAAAAGACCCAAGTCCCTCAGCCTTTCCTCACAAGAAAGATGCTCCAGTCCCCTAATCATCTTTCTAGCCCTTTGCTGGACCCTCTCCAGCAGTTCCCTGTCCTTCTTGAACCGGGGAGCCCAGAACTGGGCACGGCACTCCAGATGCGGCCTCACCAGGGCAGAGGAGAGGGGGAGGATGACCTCCCTCGACCTGCTGGCCAGACTCTTTTTGATGCACCCCAGGATGTCATTGGCTTTCTCGGCCACAAGGGCACATTGCTGGCTCATGGTCATCCTGTTGTCCATCAGGACTCCCAGGTCCCTTTCCACAGAGCTGCTCTCCAGGAGGTCAGCCCCCAGCCTGTACTGATGCATGGCGTTATTCCTCCCCAGTTCCCTCGTGTCTGTGTAGGAGTCTCCACAGCTTGAAAATGAGAGGAACAGGACTCCTGGGCAGAGGATGGAGTGCCCCTGCATCCCTCCAGGGCACAGCCTTGTGCTCCAACAGCACAGGATCAGATTTTTAAAGGCCACTAAAAATCCAGTCCTAAACAAAGCAGCACATTCCTGCTGCTTCTCTGAAGAGAGAGGCTGAGGTTTCAAGCTCTATAATGCCATTGGCTTCAAGCACAAATTACTCAGGACATGCCTTTAAAAGGAGCCACTCAAGTCTCCTTGTGACCCTGTGTCAGTGTGGGGAGTAGCAAAAGAGGAAAGGTTCCCGCACATCCTCCCTTTTCCTGCCCTGTCCATCAGCGAGGCGCAGAACTGGGTAACGCTGAACGTATGAGCATGCTGCAAAGCACAGTTTCTGTAACTCAGAGCTATAAAATCCCATTACACATCTGCAAGTGCTTGCCTGTGCTGTCTGCGCTGGGTGCCACCTGCCAGCAAATGCACCTACTGCCCTGCTGACTTATGTTTCCCAAGCTGGGGCAGAGGCTGGCAACTGGCAACACCCAACACCCTGCACTGATCACTGTGACTTTGCCACATAAGGCTGGCAGAGATGGTTCTCTCAGAGAAAGCCAGTCTTGTAAAATTTTGGGGGCAGGGCTGGGCAACAGTAGGCCATCCATTACAGCCAGTGCTTTCTAGTTTCCCATATACTTGGGCATCTGCTTATGGCAAGCCCAAGTGGAAGGTCTAGGCTGCTATGAAGGGTCTCTGAGGAAAAGGCAGGGCAGCAGCCCATTGAGGACTTCAGACTGAACTCAGCCCAAGCCAGACAATGGGATTGGAAAGCAGAAGGACTCCAGGACACTGGTAATTTGGAGTCCCTGCTTCACCTCTGGGCTTCGTTTGCTCCTTTTCAGCTTTAGTGTACTCAAGGACTTCTAAACATCCTTTATATTTCAGCTGATTTGAGAAGTTGTATGTTTTGCCATCCATGCATCCACCACTGCATGGAATAGAAAGACACATCAGAAAAAGGTTAATGGGAAGTTTGGGAGGTGCTAGGCAGATCATTTAAGGTGATGTTCCTGATGACAGAGCTCAACAGGTGCTTTCCTGGTGTGGTTAAAAAAGCAGTACCAAATTTAATCTGGTATCACACAAAAGGTTGTCTGGATACCAGGCAAACAGTGCTCTAACAATCAGAGTATATTAAAGAGTTACTACTAATCATGGGGGAAGTGGTCTGGGAGAGAATGGGCACCATCCCTCAAGGGGAAGCTCCAGCAGCAGTCACAGGAATAGCCCATTCCCGAACGCTTGTTGCAGGGCTTAGAATCCTTAGATGGAAGAACTTGGGCACACAATAAATGCATGGACTTCCACATCTGAAGCTGACTGCAGGACTGCTCAGCCACAGATTTATTGAATCTTCCTCACGTGAAACCCCAAGCTGTACCATAAATTTCTTCCCTGTTGTTCTTGGATACAGAGGTGCAGAAGCTGCAGCTTTTTGTTCCATTTGCAAATGCTGTTGAGTCCCTTGGATCCTGGAAGAAAGCCTCTGCTCTGCTTGGGGAAGGAATGATGCAGGGAGTGAACAAGTACCTCCTTCATCCCCCCATCATCTAACTCTATTGCTGGGCATTGTGTGCTTGTGTTTTTAATTTATACAAATATTATTTTAAGTAAAGCCTCTTCATTTCTCTGTTCTGCTTTGGCAGTGCTGAGCATTTAATCTAGTCTAAGTCCCTTAAACCCAAAAGCAGAAGGAGACCTTATTAGTGGCCTCATTAATGCCATCAATGGTATTAAAACAAAAGCTGCTTGCTCTGCTTTTACAGGCTACTCACTAAGTGCCTCCCCAGAGCGATCCAGGTTTAGAAGTTAGATTCAATCAAGATGATAGAGAAGACTGCTCTGGTTTTTGAGTCTTCTCTTCCCTTGATTTTTAAATCAGTAGAGGAAACTTGTCATCTTTTCTGTTTACTTATATCCTGGTACTTCTCCTGCTATCTTTCTTTGATAAACACAGTCTGCTGCTTAGGTCCTTCATCACCCACCCCCAGCAGAGGGATGGTGGGAGAATCCGAAGAAAACTCTTGGGTTGAGATAAAGGCAGCTTCTTGTGAGAATTAACCCTATCCCTGCTGGAACCAGGACAACACTGAGGTTGAACCCCATTCACTGTTCCATCTCCAAGTGCTTCAGAAAGTTGAGAGTGAAAAATGGACTGCCGATGTTCTGATGGTTCTTCAAAGAAGTTAGGAACAGATTGGGAGGGGGATTTGTGAAACTCGATGTTTTGTCTTTCCCTAACTGAAAATTCAGAGCAAATAACTTCCATCTGGTCACACATACTGATATGAATTCAATTGGTTGCAGTTGATGGATGTGGAAAGATACTGTTTGTCTGCTATGTTGAATGCTGTGCTCTCAGCATCTTCAGTATCACTTGACATGAAGTTGTCCTTAGCCCCTTCCAACATTTCTAAGTGTGTTTATGTTTATTTCCTTATGTATCAGTCAGCTGTACTAAAAGGTCTGGTTCTTCCTCTGGATTTTGAGGAGGTTATTTAGTTTGTGTCTAATTTTGAGTTGTTAATGTTCCTAAGCAGAAGTGACTTTCTCGTCATGACTTCCAATGATCTGAAAACTTCCTGGAGAGGAATGCTACATACCACGACAAATTTTTTTCTTGTACCTTCAGACATCTTAAAGGAAAGGTGATCTGCAGTTTAAAAGCTTGAAGAACCGCTCCTCCCCCCTCTAGACTAGGTGGTTGGAGAGAAGTAAGCTGTAGGGATGTTCTGGCTTGGAAAGAAAAATTGTTCCTTGAAATTCATGTGGGGATTCACTGTAGTAGTTCAGCATATCATTGACCAGCTCATGCAACCAAGGCTGCCCCCAGCCTCATATCCCCAGTAAGTCCTTCCTTGTTTATAAGCATCTGGTCCGCCACAGCACATCTCCTCATCAGCATCTCCATCACCTGTGTTAGGAAGTTTTCATAAGTGCGCTCCAGAAACCTCCTGGATTGCCTGTGCCCTGCTGTGTTGCCCCTCCAGCAGGTAAGGGGGTGGTTCAAGTCCCCCATGAGGACCTGGGTCTGCAAACATGGGGCTTCTTCCAATTGTCTGATGAATGGTGGTTTGAAGCTGTTATGTCTCAGTCCTTGTTAGAGGGACTCCCCAAGCCTTGCTGAATCAGGACTAACCAAGTGCCCATACACACTCCAGAGGGAGCTCCAGAGAAAGCTTTAGAAATAGACTGAAGCAGACAGTAAAGTGGAAACAGGAACAAGCCTGACAGTGCTGAAAATGTGTCCTAAATAGAGGGTACGACTGGAGTGGTAAGTAGGAATGAGTGGGTCATGCTGCAGGGCCTCAAGCAATGATCAACCAGTTTTAAGGACAGGAGATGGGAGTGATATAATGATTGTAATTGTTTTCATTCTCTCAGTGCTGCATCTGAATTTCAGAGGTGGGCTGTTCTGAGAACAGCAGAGGTGGTTTTTAGCCAGTGAGAGGAAAATGTGGCTCCTTGGGCACCCTGGTAATGCAACAATTGAATGACCAAGGTGTTAGTATTTTCCCAGTGATCTTCTCTGGATTTATCTTCCCCCAAGGCTTTTTGATTTTTTTTCTACACTCATTTTTATTTAAAGCAAAAGAAGGAAATAAATTTTATTCATGAGCAGCCTTTCCTTTTGTTGCCTGTCCTCTTTGATTTCTTTTTTTGTGAATAACATTTTTTCACAGTTTGTTTCCCCTCTTTCTTCTATCTGTGCCACTTTTCTTGCAGCCCACAGAGGAAATGTCTGGAAATCGGTATTTTCATTGAAGGAATGACAAGAAAGTGAAGTACAAGTGAAGTGTTGCCATTTGACTTATATGCACCATATGTACTGCTCTTCTTTAAGTAGGGGCAGACTGAAAGAGAATCTTGATCTCCTATTTCTTTCTATCTGTTTTCTTGAAAGGACAGACCTGATTCCCTGAGACTGGCTACAGGCAGCAGACTTAAATCATTGTGGAGGGAAGGTGAGCCTGTGGGCATGTAGGTGTAAGAGTCGATCAGAAGATCGGTATTGTCTCAACATTGTCATCAGGGACTAGGCCCCAAAACCTGGACTAACATCTTGACATGAGTTTGCAGTGGCTCGCTAAGCTGGTTGTTATCAGATGTGGAAACCTTGGAGAAGGGACTGAGGTACGAGCAGTGTCGTTACCATGGTACAAAGGTACGAACAGTGTCATTACCTGGTACAAGCCTATTCTACTGGAGCAGCAAAGCAGAGAACTGCTGTCGAAAAAGATGGATCGCAATGGCTGTGCCAGTACCGATGAAGCAATCTCGAACCTCAGTTGAACTTTCCTCATTATAATGTCATTATAATATAAAAACACACCTCCTGGTAAGAAGCTACCTGCCTCCAAAGCTGACCACGCCTCAAACACTCCTCTCCGGGCATGCGTGGAAGCCTTACTCCAGACAGGCGGAGATTGGCACCTTTCCACGGGACAGAGGTGGAGTGGAGGTGGGTCCAAGGAGGAGCAAGGTGTGCTACCTAGCATAAAAGATGGTTCCTCAGCAACTGAATTTCTGAAGATCTTCCCCACCGAGAGACCACGACGGTCGAAGAAGAAGCAGCGGAACGCCTTCTGGATTCGGGACCATTGGGACGCCGGTGGACCCGTGGTGGTAGCTATAATCCTCTTTCCCCCCTTTTTACCTCATCTTTCCTATTCTTCCTTCTTTCTATCGCAAGCCACTTTACGGGCAAAACCAATAAAGTGATTGTGTGTTGAATGCATAACTCCCTGGGCCTGATGCCATTTCTTTTTGCGCTTCGAGATCACAGCTGAAATGAACCATCACGCGTCCACCGAGGAGTGGACCGTGACAGTAGGCAAGCTGGTGGGTAGGCAGAGAGGAGTGGAAATCTGTGGGAAGTCCTGCAGTGTCTCCCTGTAGTTCTGGCATTCACACCTCTGGCAGTGAAGAGTCATCTTTCACCAAATACCACACATAGGCTTGGGGGCATAAATGTTTGGCTTTTCTGGAATATATTAAAAGCATAAATATTAAAAATAGGTAAAAGAATGACTGTAAGAATTCTCCTACACACTTTAACATTTTGTACAAGAACCACTGTTTTTCCACACTCAGCTTGGGATAGGACTGATCAACAGGACAAACAACTGTGTAACACAGCTTCTGCAAGCTCTCCTCCTGGACCTGAAGTTCTGACTTCTGTCTGGCAATGAGTACGCTCTTCTGAATAAAAATCTGAAAGGGTGATCTTAACCCAGTTGGCCCTTCAAGGTAATCATTTATTGCTGAGCCCAGGATTTCCCTCCAACTCCGTAAATCTTACTGGAAAGCCCAGTGTCTGCTAACTAGTGCTGGAATCCTGGGCTGGGCTCCGTTCTTCTCCTTCAGGGAGTCTGGATAACTTAGCTGGATGAGCAACAGTCTTTTAATCTGAGGGTTCAGGTCTCAAGCCCCTGTTCAGGTGAGAGTTTTCCTATTTCTTGAATAATTTGTCCTTTGCAGAGCAGGTGGCAGTGCTCAAAACAGAGGAAAGGTGATGCCCAGGCTTACAAACAAGCTCTTTGCATTGGATTCCAACCTCCCACCACAGATCTCCCTACTCCCTCAGCCCGTGGACCTGGAAAAGGCAAAAAGATGTTACCCTCATTTCAACACTACATGCACACACCTATCAAACTAGTCTCCATAAAGCCTAGACTCTAGTCTCATGGCAAAAATGTGCTTGAAAGTCTGTGCATCTTGTCAGCACTATCTCGCCTGATCTGCAACATCCCTCCTGCAAAGGGACAGAAGCCACTGCAAAAGGGGCTACCTGGGAAGGAAGCAAAACCACGTGGTTCATCCTGTTTACTGTCATTCTGACAGCAGCCAGGCAAGACCAATGCTTTTTTTTACCTTGAAAAGTATTTTGGAAAAGCCAGCGGCACCTGATCTACAGTCCTGAAAGTCCACCAGAAGACCTTTGAGCAGGAGAAGCTGGGGAGGTGATGCCTGTTGAACCAACAGTATGTGAAGCAATACATTTCTAGCATAGCTGGGGCACTGCATGTGGTTAGAGTCGCAGTACAGTTTAAGTGACAACAAAGCACACTGAGTAAATGGCTGCTTTTTACAGAAGCCTCATAAAGTGGCACACAGATAAAGGGGTTACCAGAGCCATGAATGTGCCACAGGGTTTTACTGTAAAAGACTCTGGAGCCATAAATTAATAGTAGTTTCTGTAAACTAATCACATTCTTTTCCAGTTCATAACAATCCATAAATGTCACTTGGGCATCAACAGTTCTGCAGGTAAGCCTGTGTTTCTAGATACCTCAAAAATCAAGGGTGTTACCCAAAATGTGAGCCACGCCCATAATTCTAGGTTAAAAAAAGGCCGTTCCTGGTGCCTCAGTCCATGGGTGAGGAATGGTGGAGCGCAGGGGTTGCAGGAGGTGAATATGAGGACAGAAAGCAGGTTATCTCCACACTTCATTTACAAAGACATGTGGTTGTCCTGTGATTTATTTCCCAAGTCTCCTCGCTCACAGATCTCAGATCCTCTTTATAAACTACTTAAAAGTGATGCCATCATCTCAACTCCAGCCCAACACCTGAGCATCTGGTGCTGTGAGTGTCAAAGGAAACAGAGCAAGAATTAATTCCAAAAGCTTTTCTTGCTCAAAGTAAGAAAGTTTCTTACCGGATTAAGAAAACCCAAGAGGAACAGGGGCCAAAAGCAACAACTTTTTGGCTTCCTTTTTTTCTTGTCTTTGCCAGACTAGGGTAAAAGTGAGCAGTTACCCTACTGAGAGCTGATGCTGGGGCTAATTTGCACAGCAGGTCTTCCAAACCCCTACAGAGCTGAGCCATGACCCAGTTTGCTGTGTCTTGCTAAGGCACTGCAAAGACCCTAGGAAGGTTTCC
This sequence comes from Anarhynchus alexandrinus, assembly GCA_008711295.1. Classification (NCBI taxonomy): domain Eukaryota; kingdom Metazoa; phylum Chordata; class Aves; order Charadriiformes; family Charadriidae; genus Anarhynchus; species Anarhynchus alexandrinus. The sequence goes on along the minus strand of VUYV01000778.1, from coordinate 59,648 downwards.
TTCGAGGAATGGGTTTGCAGGGCCCTGAGTTGTGGACTTGAGTTGTGCTAGCAAGTGGAGAGCAGCTATTGGCAGGTAAAGGCCAGAAGCAGGTCATTTTGGACCAGATCCTAGAGAAGAGCTGCTTGGGGATGTCATCTCTGCTCTTCTGAGTCTGACACTGCCTCACCAGAGGAAAAGGGATCTGAGAGGGCGAAGTAACAGGCCCTTGGAGAAGGGAAGGGAGGTGCATCCCCCACAAACGCAGCTCTGTGCATCAGGAGGGCCACTTTAGCTTTCCAAACCAGCAAGATTTCAGGGTTTGATCCTCCTAGGCCAGAGCCCCCAGGGCTGGAGTAGTCACGATACAGCAGTACCTTGAACATAGTCTGGTGGCATTAGTTCTAAATTCCTAATGGGGATTTCAGTACTATTAACTTCTGGTTAATAAAAATAATTGAGATGCTGGAGCACGTCCAAAGAGTAACAAAGCTGGTGAGCGGTCTAGAGAACAAGTCTTATGAGGAGCGTCAGAGGGAACTGGAGTTGTTAAGCCTGGAGAAAAGGAGGCTGAGGGGACACCTTATCACTCTCTACAGCTACCTGAATGGATGGTGTAGCAAGGTGGGGGTCGGTCTCTTCTCCCTAATAACAAGTGACAAGACAAGAGGAAATAGACTCAAGTTGCACCAGGGGAGGTTTAGGATGGATATTAGGAAAAATTTCTTCATCGAGAGGGTTGTCAGATATTGAAAGAGGCTGCCCAGGGAAGTGGTTGAGTCACCATCCCTGGAAGTATTTAAAGGACGTGTAGATGTCGTGCCGAGGGACATAGTTTAGTGGTGGACTTGGCAGTGTCAGGTTAACAGTTAGAGTCGATGATCTTAAAGGTCTTTTCCAACCTAAATGATTCTGTGTTTCTTGCTGATACTTGGATACGGTGTAGATAAGGGCAAGTGAAAGTGAGGACTCTTCTTGTTCACTTGTGAGCTTTTTCTCCAGGGAAGTTCTGTCTCTAGGAGGCAGAGACTCCAAGGAGGCGCTTGGCTGCAGGAGATGGGCAGTTTCCTTCAGCAGCACAGCCGGGGTAAGAAGAAGAGGGTATGCAGTGGGTATACATTACATTGAGGTGTTGGAGCATGTCCAGAGAAGGGCTATAAAGCTGGTGAGGGGTCTGGAGGACAAATCTTATGAGGAACAACTGAGGGAAGTGAGGTTGTTTAGCCTGGAGAAGAGGAGGCTGAGGGGAGACCTTACCACCCTCTACAATTACCTGAAAGGAGGTTGTAGAGAGGTGAGGGCTGACCTCTTCTCCCTGGTGAAAAGTGATAGGACAAGAGGAAATGGGTTCAAGTTATGTCAGGGGAGGTTTAGATTGGATATTAGGAAACATTTTTTCACTGAAAGGGTTATTAAACATTGAAATAGGCTGCCCAGGGAGGTGGTGGAGTTGCCATCCCTGGAGGTGTTTAAAAAAAGGTAGATGTGGTACTTAGGGACATGGTTTAGAAGTGGTTTTGTCAGGGTAGGTTAATGGTTGGACTTGATGATCTTAAAGGTCCCTTCCAACCTCAGCAATTCTATGATTCTATGATTCTATACAATCATCACCAGGTCTGGCCGCTGGTACAAAGTCCTGTTACAAGGCCAGGTGAAGGTAAAAGTGCATCTCTGATGACAGTCACTGCAAAAAGTGCAGTTTTCCAAGAGTGCTTACAATGCAGGTGCTGTGCTCGGGATCCCCTGTTTATCTGGCAGATGCTTTGGCTGGTTGAGCCACAGTGCCCACAGGAGTGGGACTCCTTATGCAGCTATGAACCGAGTGGGGTCTCCCATTCACACAGTACTGGGTGTTCAAATTACCCACCTGCCTTCCAGAGCATCTCTCACTTCTCTGCAACATTTGTGATCCATTCCTTTTACAGACTGAGGGACCTGCGGGTTTGAGGCTGAGCCCAGAAAAACATTCCACCCCTGCTCATTCTTGGGCCAATACCCGTGATCCTCAGGTGCTTCTTCTGAAATGGGAGAGGTGTCAAGCAATAAAGCAAATGCAGACTAGACACTTCTGCTAGACTTGAAGTACTCAGACCATAGGTTTGCATCCTTTTCTTGTTTTTTCCTCTTGCATTGTAACACATTGGGTCAGTTGGCTTCAAATGACTGTTTTGCCTTTCCTTCTCTCCCTTCTGTCCTTAAATATCTCTATTTTTAGTGAGCTGCCTGCATTTACAAGGAATCCCTGTGCCTGGAAACTTTCCTGCCTCCTCTTCCTGCAAAGGTCATGTGCTGGGGACTTCTGGTGAAGGACTGTGCAGGGAGTTTAGAGCTGGGAAGTGACAGTGGAGATGAAGCAGAACCCCAGACTGATGCAGTTATGAAGCAGAAGCATGGATGTTGTTCAGCCTGGAGGGCTCAGGCTCATCGCCCCACCCCTAGGGATCAGCAGAGCTCAGCAGGTCTGTGTGTGCATGGGGCTCAGGAGGAGAGAGACTGATTGCTTCTGGGCAGGTACCTCAAAGCTGAAGTATCTTCACTGCAGGTATAAGGGCCTGGGTTCAGCTTCCCACGTTCATGCTCTGACCACACTAAGCTGTGAAAACTAAAAACAATCTAACCTCAAGATTGTCCGTGGCTACATGAAGATGCATGGCGTGAGCAATGGCTGGGTTCTGGGTTGAGCAGCCCAGCAGCTCTTCAGCTCCAGAGCCCCATGCCCGGGGAGCCCCATGGATGAACATGGGCACAAGAAAAGCAGGGTTAAGTTCACGCTGTGCTCCTGTGAGCATCCTCAACAGTTGCACCATAGGAGGGCTGGGCCATGTGGTTCCCACTCAGGATCTGTCCCAGTCCAAGGACATGTCCCCTGCACATGCATGGCTCCTCAGCAGAGGAGCCAAGGGCACCGCTACTAGGATGGTCCCTCTTTGGTGGGGCAGGGCTTGCAGTATCACTGCCCAGGTCTCCACTGAGATCCAGAGCCTAGTGGCTCTCAGCCAGCAGGGCAGAAAGGGTAGAACAGGGCCCCATGGGGATGCTCTTATTGTTGCCTCCCCATAGGCCACCCTGGACATTATTTCTTTCTTTGTGACTGAATGAACTAGAACAGCCTTCTGAAGAGCCTGTGGAAGGCTCTTCCATGGTCCCCAGTGCAATGAACCCAGAGGAGGCAGGAAATGAAAAGCAATACTGACTCTGGCATGGCCCCCCCAACAGTACCCTCAGTTCACTACATGAGTGGGCCTTGTAGCTGGGCAGCCATGAAGAGGAGCACCTTCTCGCACAGCTCTGCACCTTCCCTGGGCACTGCCTCATACCCAGGGCTCCATGATCACTGGTGGCCCAGGAGGATTTCAAGGTAGGCAAGAGGTAGGTGGGGCACCCCTGAAAGGGAGGCTTCCTGCATCTGTCATGGCATCCCTTACCCCTTCCCATGGGGTCCAGCACTGAGGATTCTGGTTTCTCACGCAGGCAGCACGGGTCCCACTCCTGGTGTGGGAAGCCCTCACTAGTGTCGCTGTTTCCAGATGAGTTTTTGTGGCTTGTGTGACTTGTATGGCCTTTTATTATGTCTCTTCTGTCTTATTTGCAGAAAATCAGGGGAGGCAGAGCTGGGCCCTGGACCCAACTCTCCTGTGTGAAAGGTGAGCTCCTCAAGAAACTGCCCTCTAAAATCCTCCACACCTTTCTCCATGTCCCTGTTCCCAAGTGGTCACCTTCTCACCCATCACACAGCACTGTCCCACTGACCTCTGCAGCTCCTTCCCACCACTGCAAGGCTTCATGTCACCTGAAGAGAAGGTCAGCTCGAATGACCCCTCAGCAAGTGCTGTCAGGCCTCTTCCCAGCTCCTGCTGTGGCCAGCACATCTCCCCTTTCTCGGGTCTGCCTCTTTCAAGGCCAGGGCTCAGCCGGGGGACTCACTTGGACATGCCTCTTGATCATCAACCCTAGCACCACTCCAGCTACCAAGGTGGTGGCCAGGAAAGACCACAGGGGGACTGACTCGGGGAGAGAAAGACCCACTGTCCCACTGGGAGCCGCTACCCAGGGCCGGGCAAAGGGCTACCCACACCTGGACTTATTTATGGCAGGGTCTGTGTAGTAGCAGGTTTCTAAACATCTCCATAATCCCCCCACCATTTCCTGAGTGGGGAGCTTGTTTGCACCCAATGCTGTTCATCTTGGCAGCAAGATCTTTCCTCCAAAAAGACCAGAGGGCACATCCCATGGCAAGGGGCATGTCCCAGTCATCAGCACTTTGCTGTACCCAGCCGAGGGAGGTGCATCCCTGGAAGTCATTGTGAAGCTGGGGTCGGTGTGGCGTGCGCACCACATCTATCCAGCTGGGCACAGTTTACTGCCCAGCTTGAAACACACTTTGCGGAGCACCAAGAAAGCACCAAGATGTCATATCATCCAAGTCACAGCTTCTCCTTTGGTTCTGAGAAGCAAACACATCAGTCACCAGTGAGGGTGAGATGCAAATCCACATACAATGAGCAGCCACCACACAGAAGCGGTACATCCCTTGCCCACACCACTGTGTTAAACACAAGCTGAGCGTTCAAACCACAACTGTTCCTCATACCATGACACTTCATAGCAGGACATTTCCCCAGCAGTCCTGTTTCTGTAACCTGGACAGGCTGGAGAGCTGGGCAGAGAAGAACTTAATGAGGTTCAACAAGAGCAAGTGCAGGGTCCTGCACCTGGGGAGGAAGAATGCTAGGCACCAGTATAGGTTAGGGGTGGACCTGCTGGGAAGTAGTTGTGAGGAGAAGGATCTGGGGGGTCCTTATAGATGGTAAATTATCTATGACCCAGCAATGTGCCCTTGTTGCCAAAAAGGCCAATGGAATCCTGGGCTGCATAGGGAAGAGTGCGGCCAGTAGGTCAAGGGAGGTCATTCTCCCCCTCTACTCTGCACTGGTGAGGCCACAACTGGAATACTGTGTCCAGTTCTGGGCTCCCCAGTCAAGAGGGACAGGGTAGGGCTGGAGAGAGTCCAGCATAGGGCAACTAAGATGACTGAGGGATTGGAGCATCTCCTTTATGAGGAAAGGCTGAGAGAGGTGGGACTCTTTAGCATGGAGAAGAGAAGGTTGAGGGGAGACTTTATTATTGTGTACAAGTATCTAAAGGGTGGGTTGAAGGAGGATGGAGCCAGACTCTTTTCAGTGGTTCCCAGTGACAGGACGAGGGGCAACGGGCACAAGTTGGAACATAGGAAGTTCCGTTCAAATACATGGAAAAACTTCTTTACAGTTAGGGTGACCGAGCAATGGAACAGGCTGCCCAGGGAGGTGGTGGAGTCCCCTTCTCTGGAGATTTTCAAGACCCGCCTGGATGCAGTCCTGAGTAATGTGCTCTAGGCAATCCTGCTTTAGCAGGGGAGTTGGTCTAGATGATCTCTAGAGGTCCCTTCCAACTCCGAAAATTCCGTAATTCCATGATTCTGGAAATGGGTCATTTCCCACTGATTTCTCCAGAGGTATGAATTGTCATGCATGGAACTGTTGCCTTGGTGTTAGCCTTCAAGGCAGTGGGAAAATGACAACTCTGAGAGGGGCAAAAGACTTCAGAAACTCACTGTCCTTGACCCCAAAAAGAGACTTCCATTGCCCTCATCCAACTCCCGGTCCACTTCTCCACTGAGATGCCACTGGGGCAGCAGGCTCTTCTGGAAAACAGGACTGAAACTGTAAATATCTGTACTTGAAGCCCTGTCCAGAGACAAACCCCCACACAGAGGACCTACAGATGGAAAATCCAGGGGAGGACCCCATTTTCCCTTTGTCTGGCACAGCCAGGCCAACAGATGAGCTGGACATGGTGAGAACTGCCCTCCTGGGGCACATGGTACCTCCGTCCCCAGCTCTCATGCCACCCACAGTTTTACAGAATACACCCAGCTGGGGAAGATATAACACTCACTATTTCCACATTTCAATTCCAGGCAAATAAGTGAAATCATCTAGGTCCTTACTTTTTTCTAAGCTTATGGGGTTGCTGAGTTTGTTGCAAGAAATGGCATCTGAAAAGGAGGAAAAGTAGCTTCCACTCCCAAAGGATGGGAAACCAGGAGGCTGAGGAGAGGCATGGGGCATAGTGGAATCTGCTGCTCGGCCCAGAGCTGCTCCTTGCAGGACAGAGGGGTCCTGCTCAGGGACCTGGCTCAGGGAAGTACATGCCAATGTTTGGGGTGGGTAGGGACAGTCAAGCAAATTAATGGCTGTGTAAAATCTCAGGGAAAATGCAGGGAAACAATAGAAATTTTGCTCCTGCCCAGACAGCTGATGGCAACGCATACATTGATGTGTCTAAGCTTCCTTGTTCTGCTCCTCCTTAACTACATGTTTTGATAATCAAGATAATGAGAAACGAGCTGAAGAGATTTGACAGTCTGGTCTTGTTCCAGCATGCTTTGGGGTAGCAAACATAGGAAGACTAGTTAATGAATGCACTGTTTAAACTAAAGAACAAATGCTCTCTTATTATATGTAGTCTGCACCCTTCTACCTTGAAATAAACCCCTGGATGACAGCAGTGCTTGTCCTGCTCCCATTTCAGAGATAGCACAGGCATAAGGTGGCAGGGGTTCAGCTCACCTGCACCATGTCCCATCCCCTTGACTGGCCCATGGAGAATCTCACCTAAGAGTTTGCAGGCGGAATGCCCACAATTGCTCACAAATTGCCATGCAGCCACTTTTGTTCCTTCTCACCGTTCCCCATCCATGCAGTGCCTCCCTTCTGCTTCAGCAAGCTGCATGTGCCACACATGTGCAGCGCTCTGGCTTCACTGGTCACCCTCTGAGCCAAGAGGGACCCCTCCAGAAAAGCCCACGTCCTAGCTGCCTGTAGCATCACCAGCTTTGCAGCCACTGTCCCTGAGACCTGCTCACAAGAGGCCAGGCATTTTCTGCAGCTGAGCAAGCTGCATTGCCCCAACCTCGGGATGGCAACTCAGAGACAAAAGCTGAGCCCGTGGCAAAGGGAGTCCTTGCAGCCCAGCAGGGAGAGCTACTGAGGGACACCCTGTGACACTAAAACTCTCTCAAACAATTGTATGAACTTTACTATTATGGGTTGGAAAAAGCTGTATAAGATAGAGACACTGGAAGTCTGGAGCCAGACAGAGCTGCGAGTTTGAGATGTCAGATGTAAGTGGAATGATTCAGGACTCAGTTGCTGCCCTGTCTCTTTTCTCAGTAACTGTTTAGCTGAGAGACCATTTCAGCATGCTGCAAGATACAGCAATAATATCACAAGATAACATATACATGTGTGCACTATGTGTATGCAACACAGTATAGAAAATGTATGTAATCTGTTCTTTAGAGAATCCCATGAGGGTCCAAAACTTAATGAAGTAATATTGGTGGGGACTGATAATTCTGAATGATCTCGCTACCAGTAATCCACTTTTTTGCTTCAGTCAAGGAGTTGCACAAGAGACTTGCAGATCCCTTCCCACTGATGGGATTCTGTGTTTCTATAATGCCTTTCCCACAACTCATTCCCTCTGTCCCTCTCACAGGCATAAGAATCAGGACACAATCACGCCTGCTTTGTGTTTGTTACATTAGGACCATTTCTTTCAAGATAATTTTTTTGGTTGACTTTTACTGTGCACCAAGAGATGCTGCAGGCAGGATGCAGACAACTGATGTGTGCACAGAAGTTATTTCTTGGCTATTGCACTCACTGTATAGCAAAAAGTAATGAGACTAATCATTGATATATTCACTGCCCCAGTAAGACAACCAGAGTCTTTTTCAGTCAGATGGAGGAAAGTCAGCCTCCAGGGCTCGCGGAGAGAAATATTCCCGTTTTCTTCACCCCTTTTCTTAATATTTTATAGCTCTTCAAAGCCAGTGGGTTTTCTCTGGCATCCTTGAGCTATTAATTGTTACCATCTCAAAAAACTTACCTCCCTAGGTAACGCAGGACTTTGCGTTTCCCATGGCTGAACTTCATGAGGTTGCTCGCAGCCCATTTCTCCAGCCTGTTGAGGTCTCTCTGGGTGGCAGCAGGGTGGCAGCATGTGAACAGCAGTAAGATTTCTCCAGTGTATCAACCAGTCCTTCCAGCTGTGTATCATCTGCAAACTTGCTGTGGCTGCACCCTGCCCAATCATGCAGATCATTAATGAAGATGTTAAGCAGTACTGGCCTCAGATTCAGGTAACACCATGGCTGACTGGCCTGCAGCTGGACTTCATGCACTGATCACGATATTGTAAGCTTGGCCATTCAGCCAGTTTGCACTCCACCTCGCTGTCCACTGGTCTAGCCTGTACTTCATCAATTAATCAGTGAAGGTGTTACAGGAGACAGTGCTGAAACCCTTCCTAAAGGCATGATAAACAATATCCACCTCACTCCCCTCATCCACCAAGGTAGTCACCTCCTTGCCAAAGGCTATCAGCTGCATGAATGATTTTCCCCTTTGTAAATCCATATCGGCTACTCCCTAAATATAGAGAAGTGTATATATATATATATATGCGCTAATATATAACAACTGCCTAAATCAGCTGGCAGTCACCCACAGCATAGGAGGGATTTGGTGTTCATTCATGTGCTGGAGAAAGAGACACCGGTCCATGTCTCATGGGCACTGATGCATGCAATCGATCCTTCCAGCCTGTGACCCACACCTACCCGCTGGCGCAGCTGGCAATCCACCAGGCTTTGATTACTGGCTGATTAATTCTGATCTTCAAAGGCATGAATGAACATTAACTGCATAGCTCTGAAAAATACGCAGAACTTAATGCTTTATGTCTAATGCGGATAAGATGACTAAATAAAAGAATCAATGAAATGAGTCTGATTAAAGCAAACAGAGATTAACAAAGAGTAATCATAACATGGCAAGCAGTAGTTTATTGACAAGTGGTGTTAGAGAAAGAAAGCATTTTGAGATGGGATACTCAAATTCTGAAATGCAGTTAATAAATTCACACTTCTGGCAAGACAGGAAGTTATTTACTAGCAATTTAATTACGCATTAAGCACTAGCAGATTACAATTAGTGACTCCCAATTAACTAACATAAAAAAAGGGTCTGATGTTAATGCTACTTACTGAATGGTGACGCTCTACTGGGACAGTGTGGAAAAGAGAAGGAGGCATATTTTTCATCCTCAGAGTCTCTACATGTGCATCTAGTTCTGTGTGTTCCCATCAGAAGATCCCAGAACGGATAACAACAGCAGAAACCATGTTCTTTGCTTTATCTTTGGCTTGACCCCTTAGCACTGCCCCAGATGCAGCTGCAGCACACCGTGGAAGTGCAGATCCACATAGTAAGTGAACTCTTTGGGCATGGTGTGTATCCCACGTTTGGGAAGCACATTGTCATAGTAATGATGGGGAAGGGAATGGCCATCAGGGTGCAAAGAGAAGGGCCAGAAGCCATAGAGTGTAATGTGTTGGCACAACTCCAGAGCAGCATTCACTAGCATGAAACCTGAGGAGAGGCGATGGGTATGAAAACCATGATCATGCCAGTACTTGCTTAGAGCACTCAGGTACTGAGGGTGGAAGAAGAAGACTTGTGACTGGGAGGCAGAGTCCTGTAAGGCATACAGTGCTCGGTAAGAAACGTCACTATTGCCAGGGTAGGAGAAAGCTGGGATGAGGAACCAAGTCTTTCCATAGGAAGCTGCTGCCTTCACAAATGACAAGCGCCGACCATTCAGACCATGAAACCTGTGAGGCAAGAGATGTGGGACCATCACCCTCTGACAACCCCATCCTCATTCCCTCCTGCCCTTCTCATGCTACTGTACCCCAGAGCAGTGAAATACCAGTCTGACGCTTCATCTCCATGTTCCCCTTCTCTGCACCTTGAGGGTGATCCGAGTTCAAAATTCTCAGGTGCAGCTAACACAGACCAGAAGAGCTACTTGAAAATATCTAGGAGATTTGCTAGTGATGGTTAAAAGGCTGGGAAGATGTCTTCAAATTTAAAACCTTAGTGGCCCCACAGCTTACAATTCATGGAGAATGATGTCCCATAATGGAGGAGCAGAGGGCTGGGAGAGAATTCATGTCATCTGCCTTTAGAGATCTACTACGCAGGTAACTACATCTGAGCTAATTGTCCAAACATCCTTTGTAGTCAGTGGAGGGAAACAAGCACAGCTGGATCACAAATGACCTGTCTTATTTTATATGTCTGCTGTAGGACAAGGAGTACCTATTTTCTCCACTGAACATAAAGGTCATTTATGCAGCTAGGATCAGAATGAGATGAAATAGTTCCCATCAGAGCTCCTCCTGACAGAAGCAGTACAGAATACAGCTGAGCCTCTCTGCCTGTCTTAGTATCACCCTTGAAAGGATCAGGTCACTGGAAAGATTGGAAATGCTATTAATCTCTAGTGGTAAACTAAAACAACAAACAGCAACCAAGTCTTGAACAAATTCTGCCCCAAACAACTCCAAAATGTGCATTATTCCCCTGTATACCTCTGCACAGAGGGGAGCATCTCATGGCAGTAAATGCCAACAGCTTTTTTTGGATGGGCCTGCATGGTAGCAAAGGCCTGTCTGTTTTCTGGGGCCCAAAGCAGAGGCAAAAGAGGTTGCCTCTTCAAGAACACAGTATACAGGCGAGAAGCAAATTAGGAGTATTTTCCTCCATTTTCATTACCACACCTATTACCTTTTCTGAAGGATACTAGGATTCACAGTGACAATGCTTGACTTTCTGCCCACATCCTCAGGGAAGTCCACAGAAGGCAGGTTAAATCTGATCGAGATGATAAACAAAGGAAGTCTATGAGAAATAATGCTCCATGATATCCTGAGAGCTTATCCATCCCTCTGTGACACTGCCTAGTTCAGGTATACCCCACAATTTCCCCAGCCTCTCACCTTCAACCCCACTCAGAACATTTCCTCTGTCTCCATTTTATCTACCTTCACCCTATTCCCATGAAAGCCCACTCCTCCTGCTGGTCTCCTACATGTCTCCTGGGCAGGCTGGCAGCAATTACCTGATTACAAACTGGTGCCCATCAATTTTAGAGCCACAGCTACTGTTCCTGAGGATTCCTCCATTTCCCACTACGGCACAGGTTTTGTAGAGAGGGTCCCGAAAGGGGGATTTCTATAAAGAACAACAAGTAGAAATTCATTCACCCTTAGAGAATTATCGTAAAGACCTACCACAGATCCTCCAACTGGACACATTTTAGAGTGTACGAGAGAAAACCATGCAGACTTTGAGTCATATCCCCCATCAAAGAGCACTCTGACCTCTGGCAGGATCTCCAGCAAGCCACTGCTGACTTTCAAGCTCTTTGAGCGATACCCATCATAGACAATCTCAGATCCCAATGGCGTGTTGTCTTGCGTTACAGCCAGCCAGGCTGAGGCATTGCAGCAGCGCCCTAGCTCTGCCCTGTAAGGTGGAGAGAGTGAAAGATGGTGAGCAGAGGTCTGGGGATGGGATGAAGGGGGACTGTAACAGCGTTACAAAGGAGAGACGGATAAGAATGAGAAGAGAGTCCTAGGCAAGGTGCTGCAGTAGAAGCGGAAGTAAAGGATTAGGTGACCAAGTATTGCAGTGTAACAAGAAAGCAAGCTTGGGAAAGCACAGGGAACACAAAGAAAGCAGTGTCAAGTTAGAACAACCTTTGTCAAGCACTCTGTTCATCCATCTCCACATATTCTTCATTTTCTTCTTCATCATCCACACGGATTTCCAGACATTTTCTCTGTTCTCCACTCTTTAGCCTAGCCATTACTCCAAAGCCCTTCCTGCTTGCTTCAGCCTCAGCTTCACCCCTGGCCCATGAGTGCCTTCAACCCTCCCCTCGTAAGCTCACAAACATGCGAGATCAAAGGCCAGCACATGGGATGCAGCAGGGCAATGCAAACAGGTGTCACGCGAGGATGGTAGGTGTGGGCATGCCTGCATGTCCCACCCATACAATATGACCTGGAGAACATCTCTTTAGATGTGATTGCGAGTGTAAACAGTGTGTGTGAGGATCAGTGCAATAAACAAACCCTGGCAGGCATTCATCCAAAAGTCATCAGATGAAAGAGGAAAGCAATCAAGAATCTTTTGGAATAAAGAAGGAGTCACTTGAAACAAATTATTAAAGGAATGTGAACATTTTTCATGAGGGGCGAGTGACTATGGAGTAGAAAGAGCAGCAGTCAAAACTAGATCTGACCCTGCCAGAAGTTGCCCCACCAGCAACACAACCTCTGCCAAGGCCAGGCGAGCACCCTCCCTGTCAGATGCTGTGCAGAGTCTGCATCCAGCCAGTGGGCTGTCAGTATTGGGTGCAGCAAGCAGGGACCCATGGCATGGGTGGCGTGCATATGTGGATTCATGGGGTACTTCTTCACAGGCTTGTGGCTTTTTCTCTGTGACTTGTGGACATCACCTGTACTGGGCCAAGGCAGTAGCATTGAACTTCCAGCAGCAGTTCTGCATTAACTTCACATGTCTCAGGCTCCAGACCTCATTCACCCTAGGGCAGAAAGAGCTCTTAAGCAACTTGAATGCTCTCACAAAGATTTACTGCATCCCTTGCATCCCTTCCTACCCCCTGGACCTTCACTGAGGCCACCGGGTGACCCAGTTTAGCCATTTGCCTGTCTTCCACTGCCCAGCACACTTTTGGCCATGACTCTCACTTCTGAGGTTGCGTTATGTTGCTCAACAGTCCTTGACATGCTTCTGCTTCTGGAACTTTGATGTCAGGTCTGTGAAAAAAACCAAAAGGTTAAACTGAGCCAGAATACCATGTCCTTACACAGCTTTCCTCCATCACTCCACCCCAGCAATCCCATACCCCAGTGTCTCCCCTTGGCCATCTCATGGCCCAGCCTGCAACCACTCCCACCCTGGGCTATCCACCTGAAACTAGACTCATTGCATCCATTCCCTACACTATCTCCACTCCTACCCTATTGATTCCTCCCCTGGAGACCTCCTGGAGCAATCATCCATGTTCCCACTTCCTTTCCAGGACAGAGGGGACACAGTTCCTCCACCCTGTCCCTCACTCACCTGTCGTTCAACACCAGAAAGCAGACAGAGACAAATGAGATTGCAGCTACAGACAGCAACATGACCCATAGCTTGTGCATTTTCAGCAGTCTTGGCTTCACGTACTCCTCCCTGCTGATGCTGTTTGGCATTTTGAAGTATGCCTGAGAGAGCAGAAGAAATGAGGAAATTCCATACCTGAGCTGGTCAGTGTAAACACCCAGCCCAGGGCTTCTCTGGCACTGGCCCTCATTGAAAGTTTGCCTTAACTCTCTGCAAAACAACTTTCAAAACAAGACATAGTAGGGAACTCATTTCTCTTGGGCTATGCTGAAGCATGCCATGCGGTTATTGGTGGATCCTACTGGACCCTGTTGGAAGGCATGACGGGCCTGCAGTATTCTTTCTCCTGTAAAGCTGTCTTCAGCTATTCCAGGGCAGTGATTCTACCGGTATTCTTCCACAGCCTTGGCTCCGCTCCCTGACACCTTCTCCATCTCACCTCTCCAGCAGTTATCTAAAAATGCCTGCACACAAGTTCCTCATCACCTATGTTGGAAAGAAAAGGGCAGGCAGGTTTTTCTCCTCATTTACTTTACTCCCCTGCACACCAGGGGCCATGACCAGCCTTGGGGATCATAAGCACAGAACTGCAGCGCATCTTGCTCATCTCAGTTATGAGCCTTTGTCCTGGAATGCTGTGGTTTTACCTGTTTGCAGGCAGCCACCCCAATCATGTCAATTCTATATCAAAACAGACATGGCATCAGATTGGCATGTTTCTTCAGAGGCAGACCTTTATCTGCTGTGGGTAAGAGAAACAGTTTTGCAGAATTTTCCAAAGCACACCGCTGTTTTCCCCACATCCATTACCACCTTCCCATCCTTGGTTAAGGAATGATTGTTCTGGCTTTCTCCAAAGAGCAGCATGATTGCAAGGTGCGGCAGAGAAGGGAAAGAGGAAGCAGAACTTTGTTGACATTCTTTTTCAAGTTTGGCCTCTGAGTTAGCTATTTTTTATCTCTGTTTATGAGATGCTGAGCTAGCCTAATCCAAATCTTTCCAGTGGAAATTTTGAACCCCCACAACTTTCTGGCTACTAAATTGGAGAGATATGAGTTTGATGGATGGACTGTTTGATGGATAAGGAACTGGCTGGATGGCTGTGGTCCAAAAAGTTACAGTCAATGTCCAAGTGGAAATCTCTGATGAGTGGTGTCCCTCAAGGGTCCGTACTGGGACCAATACTGTTTAGTACCAATCATTGACATAGCATGATTGAGCGCACTCACAGCAAGTTTGCAGATGACACCAAGCTGAGTGGCATGGCTGACACACCTGAGGGATGGGATGCCATCCAGAGGGACCTTGACAGGCTTGAGAAGTGGGCCCATGTGAACAAGTTCAACAAGATCAAGTGCAAGATCCTGCACCTGGGTTGGGACAATCCCCAGTATCAATACTAAATGGGGGATGAAGGGATTGAGAGCAGACCAGTGGAAAAGGACTTGGGGATAATGGTGGGTGAAAAATTAGACATGAGCCGGCAATGTCCACTTGCAACCAAGAAAGCCAATTGTATGCTGGGCTGCATAAAAAGAAGCATGGCCAACAGGTCAAGGGAGATGATTCTCTCCACTCTTGTGAGACTCCATCTGGAGTACTGCATCTAGTTCTGGGGTCCCCAGCACAAGAAAGACATGGACCTGATAGAGGGAGGTCCAGAGGAGGGCCACAAAAATGGTCAGAGGGTTGGAACACCTGTCCTGTGAAGAAGTGCTGGGACAGTTGGGGTTGTTTAGACTGGAGAAGAGAAGGTTCTGGGGAGACCTTATTGTGGTATTTTAATACTTAAAGGAGGCTTGTAAGAAAGGTGGAGAAAGATTTTTTTACCAGGGCCTGTAGTGACAAGACAAGGGGCAATGGTTTCAAACTGAAAGATGGTTGTTTTAGACTGGACATAAGGAAGAAAAGATTTAAGATGTGGGTGATGAGACACTGGAAGAGGTTGCCCAGAGAAGTTGTGGAAGCCCCATCATTGGAAGCATTCAAGGTCAGATTGGATGGGGCTCTGAGCAGCCTGATCTATGTCCCTGCCCATAGCAAGGGGGTGGAACGAGATGATCTTTGACAGTCCCTTCCAACCCAAACCATTCTGTCATTCTATGAATTTTGATTGTATGATTCTATGAAGATGAAAACTTTAGATTTATCAGGATTGTGATGTGATCATCAGTGGCCTGTTCACAGGGAAAACAAAAGCTTTTTCTTGCCAGTATTGCTCAACTGGACTTTGTCTCCCAAAGCTGGAACCAGCCCCAGGCATAATGAAGGTAATCAGAATGTCGGTTTTACTGCTGTCAATGAACAAGTGCACTTCCTGTTACCTCAGTTTGTTTTTTTTTCTGGGGGTTTGATTGAGCTAGTCTTGTTCAGGGCTGGGTTTTGGTTGTTGGTTTGTAGTTGGTTTTGGTGTTTGTTTGTTTTTTTTTTTCCCAAGTAACAGCTCTATTCAGAGAAGAGTAAGATTCTCTTTAAGGCCTTTGGTCTGGGTAAGCATAATGTCAGCTCTCAAAAGTGATAGTTGCTGAAACCCAATACAAGCAGTGCACTAATTATATAACAGTCTAGAAAATGAGAATCTATGGTTCAGTTTCCCACTGCAAAACCACAAAGTTAAAACAACGATTTCAATAAAATAAAGACGTATGTAATCTAAACCCAAGAAAGCTAAAACTCACATACCTTTTACACCAAGAAGGCTGAGGCACATCTGTTTGATCCTGAAGCTGGCTTCAAATGCAGTTATACCTGGGCTGATATGGTTTTGCTGCAGCTCAAACCTTCAAACAATCCGGAACTGCCCTCTCAGGGGGAGGAGATGTGATGATTTCCTTCTATTGGAGTGACTCATGCATTTCTTCAGAATCACAACTGTGAACTTTGAAAAGTCGTCCTGACAGTCAGTGCTCAGTGCATTTATGTCCAGATCAAAAGCCTTTCTTGGCCTTGTTTTCATATGTTGTGTGTCCTTTAGTACATATGAACGTCTTGTCTGTTTGTTGGAGTGTTTTGCAAACAGCTGCTGCACAAGAGGAAATGAACATAACAAAACAAGGGTCTTGAGTGTACAGCCAAGACCTCAGAATAATCCTGCAGAATTGGGAGGGGAGCTAGCTGCTAGGCTTAACGCAGAGGCTGACTGCAGCAAACTGTGCCTAGACCCACAATTCCCAAAACTGCTCAAGAGACTGAGGAAACTGGAATATCCCTACAGAATCAAGCTCCACCACGTGCGCAAGCCATTTCACTTAACAAAGCTTCCCTCACTGCTCCTTCCTGTGGCTGACACTATCAAACAACAAACCCAGCAAAGTGGTAGGATTCACAAAGGCTTTCTCCATCAGCCAGGTGAACTGCCTCATCCATGTATCCCCAAGTGTACTGAGACAAGAGCTTCTGGAGCTGTGGTCACCTGCACAGCTGTCAGAGTGCCATGGGTACAGTGACCTTGCGTTCTAATCCACACAGGCAGCTGCACACATCTACACACCCCCTTACTACAGGAGCTCATGGTCTTTCACAAACTGGATCCAAACTTGTCAGTCAGAAACTATGTGGTTATCAATCTGTGGAAGCGCTGTGCTTTAGATACCTTTTGGAAAATCCTAGGTACATGGAATTCAAGCCACATGTCTCAAGACCTGGCAGTGGCAATCTCAGGTGATGGTATTGCTGCTGATAGCCACTGTAACCAACCTGTCACTTTCCATGGTTGGCGCTTACCACGAACGTGTCTTTAGAGGAGACATCCCTTATTTATTAGGCCTGAGGTTGTCCTATGCCTGACAAGGCAGGCCAGGACCGTGGAACTGATGCTGGGGGCCATGGTCTGGTGCCCAAAACCAGATTTCCCCCAACTCCAGTCCCTACCTCTCCCAGTGGTCACCAGTGCCCAGGTCCTGGCACTGCCCCAGCTCTGCTCTGCCACCTGACTGCATGTAGGACAGCAGAGGAATCCGCTTCCCAACACCAGGCTGTGACCTGACTCTTGTCCATTCTGTGGTGATGGAAGGACCCT
Source organism: Anarhynchus alexandrinus (assembly GCA_008711295.1). Taxonomy (NCBI): domain Eukaryota; kingdom Metazoa; phylum Chordata; class Aves; order Charadriiformes; family Charadriidae; genus Anarhynchus; species Anarhynchus alexandrinus. The sequence continues at coordinate 42,563 of VUYV01000778.1, read as the reverse complement.
GCAACAAACACATCATCACTGGGCAGGGAGCCCAGCAGGCTTTCCCAGCTCTGCCCATTACATGGCTACCAACAGCAGGCACAGTCCCTCCAGTCACCTGGACACAGGGACTGCATCAGGGCCATCACCCCAAAGGCCTTACTCCTTACACTGATGCTGGACAGAGGAGTGGCAGGGAGGGCTATGGTGAGGCCCCAGGCCTACATGTCATGGAGTTGCTCCCCAGCAACAAAGACCCAGTGTCCTAGAGCAGTGTGAAAAGGGCATCCTCCTATGCCCAGCTGTCAGGCTAAGGTCCGTTTGAGCAAGGAAATGAGCAACCTTCTCTGGGAAGTGCCCCAGGATGCCATGATGGGGGTTGGTGAAATACAGCTCTTTGGGAAGCTGTTCCTTCAGGAGGAAGAAGAGAGCTTTGCCACAGTGAAGGAATACCCTATCAGCCTGGAGGACTGAAGAAAACTACCCTTGAGAATACAGGCAGTATGGGACCCAGGGGGGCCTGTTTGTCAAAGAAAGCAGGACAATGGGCCTACCAAAGCAAGGAGACGTTACTCTTCAGCATGCTTATGTCAGGAGGAAGACATGGCAGCCCCAAAGCATTTGTGGTCTTGAGCAGCCTGGCCTCCACCTCCCACCAGGATGACACCACAGGACACTGACCACCCCCATGTCAGCCTTATTAGTGTCCACATGCCAAAGAGCAGCCCCTGCGATGATGTGGCTCAGCACCTTCTGCCCATGTCACTCCTCTGCCATGCAACAGCCTCCCCCTCCTTGCGTGCTTGGATTTAGCGACCTATAAGATTGTGGGCCCCTACAGTTAATGCTGCAAAGGGCTATGGGCTCCTAGGCCTACGGACCCTTGTGGTTAGCATCCCCTAGGGTTAGCACCATGTTGGCTTAATGACCGTTCGGTTTATCGGCCTGTATGGTTATATGCTCTTATGGTTATGGTCCCCTTGTGTTAGCCTCCACCTAGGGTAAGTACCCCCAGGTGTTATTGATGCAAACCTTAGGGTTATGGCCCTCTAGGTTATGGGTCCCTCTGGTTTACAAACCCGAGGGGCCAACAGCCCTAGGGGACCCATACATCTAGGTGGCCATAACCCTAGGGACCACTAACCTTAGGCATCCATGATCATCAGGGACAACAGTTTTAGCAGGTGCTAAGCTGTTGGCCCCATAAACCTATAGGTCTCTAACCCTGGGGGAACTTAACCTCAGGAGAAACTGACCCTAGGAGGTGATTACCTCCAAGGCCCATAAACTTAGGGGTCGATAGTTGTAGGGGCCCATAACACTAAGGGTTGCTAAGCCTAGTGGACCATTATCATAGGGGCCTGTAACACTGAGACACCAAAAGCTAGGGACTAAAAACCATAGGGGTCTGTGGCACTAGGGGATGCAAACTCTAGGGGCTCCAGACTTTAGGAGCCACTAACCCTTGGAATCCATAACCTCAGGTGCCAGTAAACCATAGGGATTGCTAACCCTAAGTGCCCATAACTCCGAGGAGCCATAGTCCTAGGGGTCACTAAACCTAGGGTCTTATATGTGATGCCACTTGCAATCCTATGGATCAATAAGCTATTGGTTGATATCCCTTAGTACACATAATCCTATGGGCACTTATGGCCCCTTTTATAACACTCTTATAACTAGAGGGTGCTAACCCTATGGAATGATGACCTGAGGGGCCAAAAACAATAGAGGCCCATAAACCTGGTGGCCGTGAACCCTAGAATTCCCCACAGCTGTCACAAACCCAAGGGACCGACAGCCTTAGTGGGGGCTAACCCTTAGGGGTGCTAAGTCTAATGGCCAATAACTCCAGAGGTCACTAATCCTAGGAGTTGTTAACCCTAGCAGGCCATGACCATAGGGACACATAACCCTTGGAGCTCTATAACCCAGGGGCTGCTAACCAGAGGGAGCCATAACCCTAAGGGCCCATAATCCTGGGGGGTGCTAACACTAGGGGCACTAAGCTTCAGGGCCAAGAACCCTAGGGATACATAACCGCAGAGGGCCATAACTCTAAGGCTTGATACCCCTTGGGATCAATAACTTTACAGGGACCATAACCCTAGGGGCCCAAAACACCAGGGGCATTTACCATAGGGTGAAGGCTAACCCAAGGTGACCATAACAATAGTGGCATCTAACCCTACAGGCCAGTAACCCTAGGGGTCGTTAAACCTAGGCCCTTAAGCCTAGAAGGTGCTAAGATGCTAAGGGGCGCTTACCATAGGTGTCCATAGACCTAGGTGCCCATACCCCTTGGGGGCATTGAATTTGGGTGCCCATAATGCTAGGGGCCCATAACCCAGAGAGGCACTTTTGCTGGAGGTCACTTTACCTAGGAGCCCATAACCCTAGAGGTCACTAATCCCAGGGGCCCGTAAGCCTATGGGTTGTTAACGCTATGCACCCATAACCCAAAGGATCATGACCCAAGGGGACACTAGCCCTAGGTGGCCATAACCATATGGTTGATAACCCCAGAGACCCATAATCCTTGGGGACACTAATCCTACCAGCCATTAACTTGAGGAGCCCATAGCGCTAGTGATTGCTAAATCTAGAGGCCCAAAATCCTGGGGGGCGGGAGGGAGGGCAATAACTGTAGGGTCCCAACACACTAGGGGTGGCTAAGCCTAGGGGCCCATAATCCTAGAGCCAATAACCCTTGGGAACCCTAACCCTAGAGGCTTCTCACTCTAAGCATTGCAAATTCTAAGGCCCAAAACCCTAGGGATTGCTAGACCTAGGAGGTGCTAAACCTAGGTGCCAAAAAACCCAAGGGGTCTATAACCCTAGGGAGTCCATTATCCTAGGGGCCAGTACCTGTAAGTGCCCATAACCCAAGGGGCACTTAGTCTAGGTGTCCATAACCCTGGGGGAGCCAGACTGTGAGCTAGCGGGGATCCCCTGGTCCCCCCAGTAGAAACCCCACTCTGGTCTCACCATTAGAGACACACAGAGTCACTATCTCGTACAAACAGCCAGAGATGGACAGGACACCACTGAGCCTGCAATGTCTTGAAGAAAGCCTGCTCTATTTCTTCTTCCTGATCAAGCAGTCTGTGTTGGCACAGAGCTGCCACAACATCACTAGTAATACAGGAACAACTTTTATCCAAGACAAGAAGTAACTGGTGCCACGTCCCCAACTTGTGGCAGATTTCCCACCTCTACTGGCAGTCATGTTTCCCACTTTTTCCCAAAGTGTTGCCCTTCTTTCCAGCCACATGATCTGTTTATCCACCTCTTTTTGCCCCTGGAGTCTGCCATTTTGTAAAATATCATAACCCTTGTGCTCACAGACTGTCCTGTGATTGTCTGGCAGGTCCAGCTGCCCATTCCAGTTTACAAACTGGAAATGTGTTGCAAACATGAAGCCCTTACCCTGGCAGGATGGTCTGTGGGGACTGAGGCAAAAGAAGGGTTAAGTGTGGTAGAACTAATAGGGAGGAATAAGCAGCTGCAGCACTGTGCTGGCAGGCAATGAAGTTGTGTGAAGCTACTCCTTAGATAAGGAGGTGCTGCTCACAGGGAAGAGAGATTCCTTTCTCAGTGGGAACGTGATCTTTTAGAGTACGTGATGGTGTAAACAATAGAGTAGAAAATTACTGGCCTTGGTAGAAAAGTATATAAAGAGCACGCTTGCTTAATAAAGCTGATTTCGATCCTGCATATTGCAGTCCATGCCTTTCAATCGCCACAAATGGTGACCCCGACGTGATTTGAGGGGGGATTACTGCGGAACAGAGCAGCTGTGGCAATGCTCAGCTAAACAAAGAAGGCGGAATCTGGGGAGCCAGGAGAGACCCTACAAGTCCAGACAAAAACAATCTCCTCAACAAGTGAGGTGAGCAGCTGAGAACTAACAATGGGTCCCTCTATGTCTACAGAGGAAAAATCTATTATGTCTATTTTGATGGCTTTGTTTCGAAAGAGGGGAGTTAAGTTTGAAGAACATGCATTACAAATCATAGAATCATAGAATGGTTTAGGTTGGAAAGGACCTTGAAGATCATCGAGTTCCAACCCCCCTGCCATAGACAGGGACACCTCCCACTAGACCAGGTTGCCCAAGGCCACGTCCAGCCTGGCCTTGAACACCTCCAGGGATGGGG
>VUYV01000778.1:23722-35629 GCA_008711295.1 Anarhynchus alexandrinus | reverse complement strand
TGCTGCGTAGGTCATTCCATTGTTGAAAAACCCAAAATTGTGGTGGTGACACCAGCCACGGAGCCACGTATTAACAGACTGAGCTCGTCTGTTCCTTTCAATGTCATTGCCCGCAACGGGAAGTAGGGATGAAAAAATAACCTGTGCTCCAGATCCCCTTAGTGACTGTCCCAAGGCCCTGATATCTCTTTTGATCATTCTTACACTCCGATCCGCACATTCATCACCCCTCACGTGGAACAGGAGCAGCAGGTAATAGTCTGAGGGCTGCACCAGGCTAGGGAGTTTCATCGTGATGTCCCTGACCTGTGCCCCTGGGAGGCAGCAGACTTCCCTGGGAGTGGGGTCTGCCCTACATATGGGCCCCTCAGTCCCCCTCAGAGCTGATTCGCCCACGACTATAACCCTCCTTTTCTTCCTTGTAGAGGTGGTCTTAATGTGGTGAGTACGCCTATCTGGTCCTGGCGGCTCCTGTGATGTATTAGGACTGTCGGCCTTGTTGTCCTTAGGCTGTTCTACCATGCCCAGGGCCTCATACCTGTTGTATAATGGTACAAGAGGGGGGGAGGAGGGCAAGGAGGGGGCTCGCTTGCTGCACTTAGCACAGACTTGCCTCCATTCTCCATTTTCCAGTAGGCCTTCCGTCCCTTCAGCCCTACTGGGCAGGGAGATGACATCCCTATGGTCTTTCTTTATTTCCGGTGTCTGGCCCGGTCTCTCTTTCAAGGAGCTCAAGGCCTTGGTCCACCAGTCTATTTCTTTCTCACTCTCCCTGATACTCCTTAGTCGCTCGACCTCATCCCTGAGCTCTGCCACAAGGCCCAGCAGGTCGTCCACTTGCTCACACCTCACACAGCTGTTGTTACCGCTGTCACATGTTAGCAGTGCAAGGCTGTGGCACTCCCTGCAGCCTGAGGCTTGGGTGCCTGTGTGTTTCCTAGGGTGCACTGTCTGCGTTGCTGCATCTACTCTTGTAGGTGCAGAGGACATGGCTTTCCGGCGGGTGGAGACCATGCCTGAGTTTCTCTTGTCACGTGAACCCACCTCTGAAGCTGGCAGCACCCTGAGCGCCCTTCCTGCGCGCCCTTCCTCGTGAACTGCTGCGCAAACTGCTGCCCCACGCCCTGACTGTCGTGCCACGCCCTGTTTGCCCGCTCTGTTCGCAGTGCTCCTGGTCACTGCGCTCCCTAGGTCTGCTTCTTATGGGAGTGGGAGAGCCGCCTGGCTGCTGGCCCCGCCCCTTCACGTCAGCTGCTCTCGCTAGAGCTGCCGGCGCCCTGCGGGTCCCTGTGCTGCCCCATCGCTTCCCTGGCTCAAAAAGCTCAGAAAAAGCCCTTTTTCGCTGAGATTGGCCAGCTCCGCTGCGAACGTGCCTGCACCGGAGCTGCTCGTCTCGGCGAATGCTTTTAGTTTGGCTTAAAACTCATGGTTGTTCTGCGGATGCACAATTGGTGTTTAGTGTCCCTGTCTGGGATGAAGCAGGGCAGAGATTATTCGATGCTGCATCAAAAGGAGATCAGATTGCAGCAGAACTGTTAACCTCGTGGCGCCTAGTGATTGAGACTTTAAAAACAAATCAGATCAGACCATTCTATAGCGGCAACTGCTAAGACAGCATTAACTGCACGAGAGAGTACAGGAGATCAGGCATCTCAAACTGAGTCCATGGTTGAGGAAAGTATTTTGGAGTTATGAGATTGCCCTAGTCCAACAAAATCTAACACGGACACTTTAAAAATTAAACGACAGCCCCACTCTGATTTGCCAGGATTTTATGAATCACCTACGAAGAAGTCTAATACTGCAAGTTTCACAGAGGAAGGTACTATGTTAGTAGGCTTTAATGAAGATGTCCCTTTTTGATATGATCCAGTTGAAAAATGGAGGCAAATAAAGCAAAAGGCACTAGACAGTGTCCTGCATATTGGAGTCCGTGCCTTTCAATCGCCACAGTGGGCTAAACCTCTGAGCACTGAAAAATAATTTATTCATCTCACACACACTGGTGCTTCTTTGCTCTTCTTTAGTGACACTCCTGCTCCCCAGAGAGTCTTTACCTAGGTAAAAATGAAGCCGTGTTCCTGAATCCCCCTCTTCTGTGCAGGACCCCAAGTTGGCAATGCTGCTTAGCAGAGTGAATAGGGTTGCAGTCCAATTCTTGCCCCAGAGTTGCAGTTCTCTGGGCCATGGGGTGACTCCACACTGGCCATGTTGGTCAGGGAAGGAAGTGGACCTATCCAGACAGAGCCAGTGCTTATTATCCCTCATGTTAGGTGTCTGTGGCCATGAAAAGTGCTCTGAGGAATCATGAGACATTTCCAGTGGCATGAGATGCACTTGGGTATGCTGCTAGATCCAGCTTAAGGTGTTTAATTTAAGTTGGTATGAATGAGTCTCCATGCTCCATTCCCAGCGAGTGCTCGGACTCTGTGCTTGTAACCCTTGGGCTCATGGAGAACCCAGGGCAAGCAGCACATCCTTTAGGGTGCAATGCTTTGAAGCGTGTTATTGCCAGCAGCATTGTAAGAAAAGCTGAGCCTTCAGGCACCACACTGAAAACCTATTACTGCAGGGATGCTGGAATAGGGAGGCCAGAAGAGGCCAGGCTTTGTTTAGCAGAGAAGCACCCATTGCTAGGACATGCTTCTGTTCATGGGAATGCCCACACAGACACTGCAGTGCCAGCACCAGATTATACAGAATCACAGAATGGCAGGGGTTGGAAAAGAGCTCTGGAGATCATCCAGTCCAAACCCCCTGCCAAAGCAGGTTCACCTAGAGCAGGTTGGACAGAATTGCATCCAGGTGGGTTTTGAATTTCTCCAGAGAAGGAGACTCCACAACCTCTCTGGGCAGCCTGTGCCAGTGCTCCGGCACCCTCAAAGAAAATAAGATTTTCCTCATGTTGAGATGGAATTTTCTGTGTTCCAATTTGTGCCCATTGCCCCTTGTCCTGTCACTGGGCATCACTAAAAAGAGTCTGGCCCCATACTCTTGACACCCACCCTTTAGATATTGATAAGCACTGATGAGATCTCCTCTCAGTCTGCTCTTCTCCAGATCCAGGTCTCTCAGCCATTCCTCCTAAGAGAGATCCTTCATTCCCTTGATCATCTTCATAGCCCTCCACTGGCCTCTCTCCAGTAGTTCCTTGTCTTTCTTGAACTGGGGAGCCCAGAACTGAACACAGTGCTCCAGATGTGGCCTCACCAGGGCAGAGTAGAGGGGGAGGATGACCTCCCTTGACCTGCTGGCCACATTTTTTTTAATGAGAGACCATTGGCCTTCTTTGCCACAAGGGCACGTTGCTGGCTCATGGTCATCCTGAGTCCAACCAGGACTCCCGGGTCCCTCTCTGCAGAGCTGCTTTCCAGCAGGTCAACCCCTGACCTGTTCTGGTTATTCCTCCCTAGATGCAGGACCCTACACTTGCCCTTGTTGATCTTCATTAGGTTCCCCTCTGCCCAACTCTCTAGCCTGTCCAGGTCTCTGCAGCACAGCAACCAATTGCAGCCAATAAGGATTCAAACCTGAGGGTCCAGGATGTTGGAGGTGGTTGGTGGGACTGTGCAAACTGAGAAGGGAATGTGCAGGGGCAGGGAACTGAAGAGGAACAAAGGAGGAATTGGTAGAAATGGGTGTGAATGGGGCAGCTGCATGTAGAATGGAACCAATCAGTACACTTTTATGACCAAGCCCTCTTCCTGATCATTTCAGTCTGTCCTATTTTCTTATTAAATCTCTTCTTAACTGTCTGCATAATCTCACCCTCTGTTCTGTGTGTGGGAGTGCTGCAAGGACTGAGTACCACCTACTGGGGGAACCAGCATGAGTGGACTGGGTGCCAGCTACTAGCATCACACCAGGGGTTTGGGCACCCCTGGCCTGTGGTGTCAGTTACTGGTGTGAGTAGGGGTCTCGGCCACCAGCCACTGGGGAGGGAATAGTGTGTGTCCCAAAAATCAGCTGCTGGGGGTGACTGGGTTGAGGGAGGCGAGCGAGGGACTCCACGCTGGTAGTTGGAGCTGGACCACGGGTCACAGCCCGTGTGCCTGTTGCTAACTGCTGGGGGATGAATGTCTGTATCTTCCCCAAATCAGGTCTGCGTGTGTGTGCATGTGTATTCACCAGTAAACTTCAAGCTGGACCAGCCAGCGCATAGAAGTATCTGTGTCTTTGCAGGTGTATCAGGCAGACAGAGGGTCCGTGCTGGTCCCCAGGAGGACCTTGTGAGTGTGGAGTGCCTCTGGGATCAGTGTGTGTGTTGCATGTTTGCAGCAAGCATCAAGCCCAATCAGTCAGCAAGTAGGGGACCCGTGGGGCAGGTAAGAAGGCTAGGGCAGGGGTGCTGGGTGGCAGACCGGCTGTGGTGCTGTTCAGAGGACCTGCGAATGTGCGTATGTGTGTGTGTGTGAGTCTGCACTAGTCTCTGCCAGCCCCAGAGGAGGAGGAGAATATGTGCTTGTGTATTATGTGGGTCCAGTATGCAGGTGCTGCTGAAGGCAGCATGGTGTCTGTGGCATTCTGTGTGACTGGCCATGTTAGTGTCCTTTGGGACATGTGCTCAGATTCGCTACTGGTTGAACCTGCAGACGGGAAAGCGGCAGCTATAACCCTCAGCCTGGGCAGAGACCCTGGGGCACCAGACTGGACTCCAGCAGCCAGGCAGGAGGGAGTCTTAGGTCCAAAGCTGTGGCAGGTGACAGCCATTCTGAACATATAGGACAGGTTGCTTTTTTACAGCTCTGTGTTTTAAATTGCATTTATTTGAAAAGAACAGCTTAGAGGTAGTTACACTGATTGCGAAACTTGAATTTTCCCTAACATTCTGCCCAAAGCTTTTTTCACATCATTATTTTTCAGGCTGTAGATGATGGGATTTAGCATGGGGGTTAAAATGCTGTATTGGATGGAAAACAGTTGATCTAGAATGAATGATGAGACTGAACTGGGTTTTGTGTACTGGAACAGAGCAGTTGTGTATAGCAAAACCACTACAATGAGGTGGGAGCTGCAAGTGGAGAAAGCTTTATGCCTCCCCTTTGCAGACTGTATCTTCAGGACAGTAGAGATGATATAGATATAGGAGATGAGAGTGAGCAGAAAGGAGCTTGATCCAAAGATCACAGCAGAAGACAGAAGAACAAGTTTATTGAGGAAGGTCCTACCGCAAGCTGCAGTTAAGAGAGGGGGCAACTCACAGCTGAAATGCTTGATTTCTGTGTACTTGCAGAACTGCACATTTAGCATTGGCAGTGTGTTTATAATGGAGTGTAAGACCCCCATGGCCCATGCACCCCCCACCAGTTGGCTACAGACAAGTTTGTTCATAACCTCTTGATAGTGCAGTGGTTTACAGATGGCAACGTATCGGTCATATGCCATTGCTGAGAGCATGAAAATTTCACTACCAGCTGAGAGAAGGATTAAGGACATTTGGATAATACAGGCACTGAATTCAATGGTTTTCTGCTTCGCTAGGAGATTCACCAGCATATAAGGAACAATGGTGGTGGTATAACAGATGTCTGAGAGGGCTAAGTGAAAAAGGAAGAAGTACATAGGGGAGTGAAGGTGGGGGTCAGTACTTATCACAATCATGATCACCATATTTCCAAACAAAGTGATGAAATAAATAACGGAAAACACAAAGAAGAGGAAGTTTTGAAGGTGTGGGTCACTTGTAAGTCCCAAGAGAACAAACTCACTTGCGCTTGTTTGATTTTCCATTCACAGCATGTTTCCTGTAAGAGGAGGAAAAAAACATCATGTCAGCAAGCGGAATCAGGACATACTAGAGTTGCACTAGCTGACTTCCAGGTAACAGAGACAGGCAAACAACCAACCTGGTGCAGAATTCAATGTCAGGAGCAGGAGCTGGGGTGCAGGCAATTTCAGTCCCAGCTGAGAAGCAGGTTTTCCAACAAAGGTGCGGAGACAGCGTTAGATGTGAGCTGTCCTCCCCACTGAGCCCAACAAGCATTTCCTCCTCCTCCTTCATGTCCTCTTACAAATTCCTTTCAAACTCCACAGGAGGGGGAGGCCTGGGAAAGAAGTCCTTAAATCCTCTGACTTGTCTAAGATACATTTTCTTCCTGACAAACAGGCTTAAATCCCAGAAGCGCCCATCACCAAACATGGGAGGATGACAGCAATTCCAGCTGGACCAGTCTGTTCCTCTGCACTCATGACATTAACCTTGAACTAGACTCTCAGTGTAAGGTTGCTCCAGTTCTTAGGAAGTCTATTCTATGTGTTTCTGGTTTGACTCAGGACCAAAATGTGATATATCCAAAGGCTGTGGCTTCAGAATATCCCCACAGGCCCAGTGTTCTGGACATATAGACACAATCGTGTTTAAGGTCCCTACTCTAAACCAGGGATAAGTGGAGTTTTGGGGAATTACATATTTGGGTGTTTACTGCCAGGAGGTTGACCACATAACAGATAATTGCATTTTAAAACAGAAAACTTCCAAGGAATGTTTCCTATACACATACATTTTGCTAAACAAATTTTCCTGTTACACTCCAGGAATACTATCAATACATGAGTGAGGATTAATCAGGAAAAGTAGTACTCCAAAATATAATTATATTATATATTATTATGTTTTTAGCCACATAACTGAGGAGAGATGTCACAAGATGCACAAACATACAATGCATCTCAGATATATCGGTGTTTCCAACTCAGAAGGCAATGTAGACAGCTGTCTTGGCCGAGGATTGAGATAGACCATATTCACCTTCCCTTTGATAATTTGTAGAGTTCAGACTCAAGTTCTCAGAACCAAGTGTCACCATCCAGTTTGCACCTTCAGCATCTCAAAAAGCAGATCTACACTATGAGCCAGTTCCCACATCTTCCACCCCCACCATTTTCTTTGGTTTGCCTCTCTAAAGACCCAGCTGGTTTACTCCTGAGTTGAGGCAGAATCAAGCCATGGTTTTGGCACTCAGGGAGATTAGATGTGAGTGTGAGTTTGATCCCAGAGCTATCATGATAGTATAAGAAGCTCAAAGGTCTTCACAGTGTGTCACATGATGTCCTACAACACAGAAATGAATTCTTTTGGTTTAAATCATTACCAACATCTTGGTTTCTTTCATTTAGGCACTTGAGTCTGCAAATGGGAAACTCATTACTTCTCAGAATTTTTTTGTTATCAACAAGTTCTTAGGTAACAACTGATGGGATATTGTCTCCCAGATGGATTTATTTAAAAGCTATTCACAAAAATCAAAGTTAGTTGTTTAGATCCTCCCATCATTTCATACACAAAAAAAAAAAAAAAAAAAAGAAAAGGAAACTCTAGAAGATGATACTTGAGATATGAGAAATAAGCATACACTTTTTATAACATTTTTTCCCTCTCCAATTACAGAAGAGAGACTCCCTGATGTTTAAAAGAAAGTGATATTAAAAAAGAAATCCTCAATGGAAGAGATTTTATGATCACTTCTAAAAACTGTACTATGCATTTAAATGAATACAAACTAGTTTTGTGGAGAGAAAAAAATCCAGCAGTTATTCAAGAAATCAACTTAATTTTTTGCAAATGTCAAATTAAAACTATATTTTGTTCAAGCATTCTAGTTTTGAAAAATAAAATGAAAACATACATAAGAAGATAGGCTGAGAGACTTGAGTCATTAGAGTGCAATCGATCGTGCAATTTGATATTAAAGGTGGAATGTCTTTTACCTATTTAGTCTTCTACAACATTGATGACACTAGTCATTGCAGACTGCCATTTTAAACCCTTTGGGAGAATTTTTTAGTGTTGTTCACTAGTCTTACAGTGAATTTAATAGTGTTATTCTTACATTTATATTATACTCACATTTATATAGGAATTTAACAAAAATCATAGTACTATGAAAGTTTCTATTTTTTTATATGAATTTTAAAATGAGCCCAGAGCTTATTTGTAGCAGATGGGAGATCATATTAGTGGAGACTAGCACCTTTATTTGCAAATTCATTCTGTCTTTCAGACACACATCACTCCTGAAATGTCCAAGTTGTTTCCTTTGGCTATACAAATAGCCTAGACCATGAACATGAACACTAACTTATGGTACTTCAAAAAACTCCATACATTCACTAAATTATTTGGTTTTGGATTTGTGTACTCACAAAAAAAAAGTTGCTTCTTTTCTTAAGATGTCATTTGCCTGTTTGCAATTCTTGTATTCTCTTCCTGGAAAAAGGTATTAAAATGTATTGAATGAGTTTGTTAGTAGAAAATACTGTAATGAAATAATAATAAACTAATGTTCATGCATGTATACTCTTAAAACCCTAGAAGAGAGCTAAATAACAGTGAACCGGCCTACCTCTAACACAAAATTGAGGAACAAGTTAAAACTGAGTAGATAGATAGACAGATACATTGACAGATATGCAGATAACTAGGGGGACCAATTCATGGTATACAAGCAAAAATGATACAGTTCCTTCCTCTTGACTATCCCTTGTATTAATAGAACTATTAGAAAATATAAGTCAATGTTTCCAAAAATACAACATAAAGCTTTCTTGAAGGTCTCTCTCATCTCTGATCTACATCTCTTGTCTTTTTTCATCCTCACTCTTAATCTCTGCATCTTTAAGTCAAACACTGTATGTAAAAATATACAATACAGTTTACCCCGGAAAAGAGATGCTTCTCTGTGTTTGTCCTGGTGATGTACTGGGGAAGAGTCTATTATATACCTCTTCCTTTGCAGCTCATCTCTTTTCATATTCCTAACTCTAAATTCTTAGCCTCACTTTTGAAGCCTAAATATTTCCTGGCAGCCTCTGGGACGATTATCTCCTGTGTATGAAACTCTGAATATTTTAAGCCAGGAGCTAATAAGCTTATTCCAAGAAAAAAAAAAAAAAAAAAAGGCTATTAGCTAGTTTCTTATATTCCCAGTGTTGCACCTTATAATTTGTTTCATTAGCCATTCTGTTTTGAAGACTGTTGTGTACTACTGGCCTCTGTGATACTGGAAACACAAACTCTCTACTAAGTAATGCTAAGACCAAGTCAAATAAATCATCACATCTTGGGTATTTTAGTTGAAATGAAGAGATCAGTTAAAAGCAGTGATCATTAATATTACAAGCATCCCTCCTTCCCAAAATCATCTGAGATAATCTTCACATTGTGGATTCTTTTATTGCTTATCTCTCGTCTAAATGATGGACTTTTTCTACTAATCTTTGGTGCCTACAATGCAAATAACAACTGAGATAGATAGCTACTCGATGTACCTGTATCTTAATATCCCTATATAGTTCATATAGAAGTATGGTGTCTGTAGTCTGGATGTCTAAATAGAAACACATGAATCCCATCTGAAAGAACTACCATATATACCCTGGCAGTACAAAGAGGTGACATAGCTTTCCTTTTTTTTCTTTGCTTTTTATCAAAAGACTTTTTGCCTGAGCTTGATTTTCTGTAATTGTGCATATTCTGCCTCATGTGCCAAAGAAAGAAGCTATTGATGATTTATACCCCTACAACTGTGGTGTAGCAGTCATCCACGGGTTTACCACAGTTTTACAAAAATATAACTGAGATGACATGTTTGTGGTGGACATTCACGACAAGTAAGTATGTTGCAAGGATGGATATCTTGTGTATCCAAAAAAAAAAAAAAGTTTGCATCATGGGAATCCTAGCTGGAAGAAGAAACTTGGTGCATGAGCACCCATTCAACCATGGTTTTCTCTGAAATTTTCCATTTCCATGTAGATCCTGTGATACTACTACTATGTGACCAAAGAAATCAACAAGATTCTCTATCATCCTGTATTTATCTTTTATCCTTATTGTCAGGTATAACCTAATTCAAAAGGCTTTCCTTCATCTAGTTAAAATTTCAATGAACAGGGAAAAAAAATCTTAATTCCTAAGTTAGAAGGATTAGAATTCCTAAATTAGAAGAAATCTTAAATATTACTTCATTGGATTTTGAATAAACTTTAGGTAGAAAAATATTCAAATATGTAGATGGATAGAGAGAGGAGGGAAACGGGAGATGCTTTTTTTCCTTTAGTGTGTTTAAAGTCTCTCTGATCCAACACTTCCCCCACACACACCCCCAAGACCTGTTCATTTACACAGATGCACACACACACACAGGTCCACCCCTAGAGACCCCAGACCCTACAGACCCTGGTCCCACTGATAATAAGGTCTTTAACTGAGATGGAGTTCATTTTCTTATATGTGAGATAACGTTCTATGCTCCCATTACTGCAAGGGGAAAAAAAGAGGCACATCTGAGGTGCAGCTCATTTCATCTGTCTCAGGTATCTATTTTAGGTTGCAGTCTCACTGCTAAGATCAAGTACAGGATTCAATATGTGAATGTTTCCTTCTTTTACTGCGACACGGGCCCCTTGTTTTAACAGCACATGAAAGACAAATCTCTTCAAGGATCCCTTCTAGCCCATTCCCAAAGAAGATTCAAATATATTTTAGTAGTATCATAATTCTTGTGATCTCTTTTCATCAGCAAGAGTGGGACCACACCCTGTCTTTCTTATCTTGGTTTAGTCTTCCAGTATTATACCTCAAAGCTTTGTGCTTTCATGCCATGCTTCTTTTCACAGAGCACACAAATACAGTATCACACCTGGACAGGAGAATATTCGTCACTGGCAGAGGGTCTGTAGTCACCCTTAAGAAAATGGCAGAGCAGTTCTGTGCAGAGGGGTTTGAGAGGCATCACTCAATGAAAACATGAACAGTGTTCTATGTTAAGACCCAAAATGAGAAACGTTATGGTGATTTAGACCATGGATAAAAGATAGGTATCATTCATGGCATGCACATATTGATAATAGGATCTCTGAGTGCACAAGCATGAAAGGCTTTGGGACAGTACTGAGGCAGGGATTGCTCCAACTGATAAGCACTACAGATGTGGTGATGTATGGCAAGCTATAGACTTCTGTGTGGGCTCAAAACAGTCTCACTTACTTGGCCAAAGAACAGATGTTGCTGCTGTGTAAAGATAAGTAATTGAGCAGAAACAAGAATTAAGATTAGTCTCAAGCTAACATCATACCATATATCATTATCTGAGCAGGTCATTTTAGGTTCATTTTACTGTCAATACAGAAAATGGGCAGTTCAAGGATCTAGTTTTTCTAACCAAATACAGACTCTTCTTGTAAACAAAATGCATCATGTTTTGGATTTTGTGATGTTGTCTAGATGTCCATGATTTCTGAACAAAATGTACAACGACTAACTCTGGTGTACATTAAACTGGATACACTCCATTCATAGAATCATAGAATCATCTAGGTTGGAAAAGATGGTCAAGGTCATCGAATCCAACCATCAACCTAATACTGCCAAAACCACCACTAAACCATGTCCCTCAGCACTGCATCCACATGTCTTTTAAATACCTCCAGGGATGACGGCTCAACCACTTCCCTGGACATCCCATTCCAATGCTTGACAACCCTTTCCATGGAGAAATATTTCCCCGTATCTAGTCTAAACCTCCACTGGCATAAGTTGACACCATTTTCTCTTGTCCTATCACTTGTTATTAGGGAGAAGAGATCAACCCCCACCTCTCTACGACCTCTTTTCAGGTAGTTGTAGAGAGTCATAATGTACTTCCCTGAGCCTCCCAGGCTAAACAACCCCAGTTCTCTCAGTGACTCTAGACCCCTTGCCAGCTTTCTTGCCCTTCTCTGGACATGCTCCAGAATCTCAATGTCTTTCTTGTTCTGAGGGTCCCAAAACTGAACAAAACACTTGAGATGGGGTCTCACCACTGCCAAGTACAGGGGGACGATCACTTCCCTAGTCCTACTGGCCACACTGTTTCTGATACAAGCCAGGATGCTATTGGCCGCCTGGGCACACAGCTGGCTCATATT
>VUYV01000778.1:0-23690 GCA_008711295.1 Anarhynchus alexandrinus | reverse complement strand
TCTTCCGATCTCTTCCCCAAGCCTGTAGCGCTGCATGGGTTTGTTGTGACCCAAGCGCAGGACCCGGCACTTGGTCTTGTTGAACCTCATACCATTGGCTTCAGCCCATCGATCCAACCTGTACAGTTCCTTCTGTAGAGCCTTCCTACCCTCAAGGAGGTCGACACTCCTGCCTAACTTGGTGTTGCCTGCAACTTACTGAGGGTGCACTCCACCCCCGCATCCAGGTCATTGATATTAAAGAGAACAGGGCCCAAATACTGAGCCCTGGGGAACACCACTTGTGACCAGCCACCAACTGGATTTAACTGAGCCATCAGTCCTTGTCTTCCTATGGTTTCCAGTCACCTGCTTTGTAACTCTTTTGGCAAATGCCCTTACTTTTCCCCTGATAAAGCTCTATACTCTTCTTCACGTACTCATGTACTTTTCCCTGGTAAACTTCTCATTCATGGAAAACTGAAACATCAACAATGTTGCTCCTCTTGTTGCTGTTTCTTCTGCTTGCAAAACATTAAATTATCTCCATACGCCAAGGAGATGTCTATGCCTCCCCAGTGTTGTGCTTACGGTCCCTTGCATCTTGCTCTTCCTCATGCTCTTAACAATGTAATTTAAAATGGGAGTAATGGTTTTGTATTTCAAAGCCAGCAATTTTTGCGTCTTCTGTATAACCGGACATACTTTCAAAAGTTATGGCTTTTTAAAGACATTTAAACACATATCTGACATTACAATCTATAATATTTAGTTAGCCAAGCAACTTAGAAGTTTTATTCTTTTTTCCCTTGGAACTCACCCAGCATTTTTTGATTATTAATTGGCTTTCAGATTTTTTTTCTTAGCGCTGTAAATATTTTTGAATGCACATACACTTAGACACCAGAGAGGAAACAAACTCCTTTTTTTGTTTCTGTGAAAATGCCATTTTAAGGATCTATCTTAAAGTGGATATCGAATCTGGTATAAATAAACTTTTCGTATAAGTATCCTGGCTGTGAAAGTAAATTTTGTTTTGGATGTGTTGATGTTCACTTGGGCTGTGAATCAGCTCGTATAGTTTAAGCTGTCAAGAACTTAAGTGTCTAATTTACTAATTTGTGCTTCCAGAAGAAATGAAAAAGTATATGGTCATCTCTAGCATCCTTTAATCCTCAGAGAAACATCAAAGATATTTTTGACTCTCTATTTTCTTCTTATGTGGAAATTTGTGTGAAGAAAGGTAAACATGATGATGATGATGGTTTAAACAACCTTTTTATGGTTTATACAACCTCTTTTCATATTGTTTCCCATGAGATCTGAAATAAAAACCTTTTAAAGATGTGGACAGGCTGGAGAGGGTCCAGAGAAGGGCCACAAAGATGATGAAAGGACTGGGAAGTCTGACGTGAGGACAGACTGAGAGAACTGGGTTTGTTCAGCCTTGAGAAAAGAAGGCTTAGGGGAGACCTTACCACCATGTTCCACTATTTATAGGGTGGCGACAAAGATGACGGAGACTCCCTTTTTACAAGGAGTCACATGGAAAAGATGAGGGGTAATGAGTAAAAGTTACTCCTGGGGAGATTCTGATTGGACGCAAGAGGAAAAACTTTCACAATGAGAACAATCAGCCATTGGAATAATTTCCTCAGGGAAATGGTGGATTCCCCAACATTGCACAGTTCTAAGATCCAGCTGGACAAGGTGCTCGGTCCTCTTGTCTAGACCATGAAGGTTGGACCAGATGATCCTTGAGGTCCCTTCCAACCTGGTATTTTATGATTATGTGAAGTTATGATTTTTATTTTATCACTTTAATGCGAAGAACAAAATAACAAATGAAAATAGATATTTTTCTTAGTAATTCCATTAAGGAATATATTTCCCCAAAACTTTCTTCATGGTCTCCTTTACTTTTTTATTTGTCAAATGTAAATGAAGGGACTGATGAGAAGACTTAAGATGGCACAGAAAACAGAGAACACTTGAATACTTCAGATTTTTAGGTGTGGGAACATATGCACAACAGTTATGGACCCATGTATGGAAGTATGCCCATGATGGGGTGAAAGAGATGAAAAAGGGGGAGGGCAAAAAAATGAAGGATTCATACATCAATGGCAATTCACATTGTTTCCCATGAGAAACCTGAAATAGTAGACGTAATATCTTGGAGCTCATAGGTGCAAGGCTGTGTGAACAATATCGCAAGAACAGCACCATAAGCAGTACAAGGGAAGAAACTGTGCCCCAGCAGCCTTGGTGTGCATAGTTAGAAAGTTGCACATCGCTGAAAGGCAGATGGCAGTGCTGAGTAAAAGGAGTAAGAAGTGCAAAAGGAAGGCTCTCAGCATTACACAAATTAAGAAATGTTGCAGTAAAAGCCATTTACACTATAAAAGCCCTTTACACTGTATTCTCCTGCTAGATAGATAAAAGTTTTACCCTTCATATGCACTGCATAATATGGAGGAACACTGCTAGTTAGCCATTATATGGGTGCTGCTGCTACCAGTCAGGTGAGAGCATGCCAGATAGCTGCCCAACAAAAAAAAAAATAAAAATAGTGTGTGATAGAGGCACCCAGTGCAACAATTCTGTCCCCAACATCAAGGTGTTGGTGTTTTTGGCAGGATGGTGCAAAATTAGGAGGACAAGTTCCCTGGGAAATACTTAGAGATATCACCAATGCGGGAATGACGAGATTCTCAGCCCCAGCCAGAATGAAGATCACCAGGATCAGGCCATCTGTGCTTATATTAGATGTAATGTGGTTTGTCTTTATGTGGGTGCCTATAAAGACACTGTTCTCCTCTCACTGTTGATCTGCTTCTTTGTACTCTGTGTGTGTGCATGCATGTGTGTGTGTGTGCTGGTGCGTGTGTGTTGATTGGAGTTAGCACTCAGCCTTGCCACTGGACTTGGGAACAAGGAACATCCTCGTAGCTGGTGGGCTGGGAGGGGAGGTGCCCCTTGGGTCCTACAGTCTACCAGAGTTATACTTAACAGATAAAACCTGAAAACCTGTTTTTTTCTGGGTTTTTTCCCATACTTCCAAACTTATATTGAGGCTTTAAACTGCATACAATTGAATGCCAAAATATAGTGTCAGGGACCTGAATGCACTAAGAGGCTATAAGTGCCCTAATCAGCCTCACCTAGGAGTCCCATCCATGTGCCCTCTGCCCTTTTGTCCCTGAGCTCTATTTAAGCTCAGATGTGGGCATTCAGTCCTTGCCTGAGTTATGCTGTAGACACATTTGTCTTTGGACCTGTTTTTGGTGGAACCAGTATTTGGGCACCCTCTTTGCAGTCATGAGCACGTTTAACTGTCAAAACAGCCCTCCATAAAAGAGAGGAACTCATGATCTGATTCCAGACTTACAAAAACCTGTGGTACACCTAGTGCAAAATGGGATACATCTTATTAGATGTTACTGACATTATAGGTTTAAATCTTGGTTCCTTAGACAGTGTCACTTTCAGAGAGAAATTGAACATCCTGTTGGGAACACTGAGAGAAGACTCATGGCAGTTCAGGAGTGGGGGACACTGTGTAAGCTGGAGACGTATTGCTGATATGGTGAGGTTTAGGGTGCAGGACTTCAGCAGAAAATTGCTCAAGGCTTTGGGATGGGGAAGAGGGTATGACACAGAGACTGGGAACTTGGGCACTCACTGAACAGAGCTGGATAGCAGGGCTGGGACAACTGGGACCTGCAAGCTTTCACCACCAGGGAGAAGATGCTCTTCATGGCTGAAGAACACCCATCCATATCTGGAAATCTAGCGGAACAATCTGATGAGAGTGGAAGTTCAGAGACTGCAGGGGCTGTCTATGAGGCACCACTGAAGGCATGGGGTTTGTTGGGGGAGGGATCTGGTCTGGGGTAGGAGGGACTCTATGTGCAGAGGCTGGGTACCATCTCTATGTGGCTGGACTGCCAGGAGCCTGCAGGCTTGGCCAGAGGGGTATCAGGAAAAGTGAGGTGGTGAGGGCTGTGCTTCAGGTCTGAGCAGCAGAGCTTGAGCCTGAGGTGCACAGGGGAGGAGGATATTCCCAAGGCTGGGACGGCAGTGATGTGTGGGCCAGACTGATACACCTTTGATCAGGCACCCTTGCTGTGTGGCCACTGCAGCTTTCTTGGAACCTGGGTGTCTCCTCTGCATGCTCCACACTGACCAGAAAGAAGTTTGAGGCAGGCAAAGCCTGGAAAGATCCTGCTGTGGATCAGCACTCGGCCCCTTTCTTCGATAGGGCACATCAAAGGGGCTGCTTGGTGAAAGCATTTGTTCCCTGCTTTATTTTCCTGTAACCGTGCTCTGATCAGCCCCTCAGGAGGGCCACTTAGACTTTCTTCAGCAGCTACATCTCTAACAGCCTCAGCAGGCCCCATTAAAACTCCAGGAAAGTGGAGTGGAAAAGGTGAGTAAGTGGATAATGGAAGAGCAACTGACATCATCTATGTGGACTTGTGCAAAGCATTTGACACTGTCCTGCACAACATCCTTGTCTCTAAATTGGAAAGACATGGATTTGACCGATGGACCACTCAACAGATAAGGAATTGGCTGGATGGTTGCACTCAAAGAGTTGTGGTCAATTGCTTCACGTCCAAGTGGCCAGCAGTGATGAGAGGCATTCCTCAGGGATCAGTACTAGGACTGGAGCTGTTTAACATCTTTGTTGGTGACATGGACAGTGGGATTGAGTGCACCCTCAGAGAGTTTGCCAATGACACCAAACGATGTAGAGTGGTCGACGCGCTGGAGAGAAGGGATGCCATCCAGAGGGACCTGGACAGGCTTAAGAGTTGGGCTTATGCAAACTTCATGAAGTTCAACGGGGCCAAGTGCAAAGTCCTGCACATGGGTTGGGGCAATCCCAAGCACAAATACAGGCTGAGCAGAGAATGGATTGAGAACAGCCCTGAGGAGAAGCACTTGGGGGTGTGTATTGATGAGAAGCTCAACATGAGCTGGCACTCACAGCCCAGGTCAATTGCATCCTGGGCTGAATCAAAAGAAGCCGCACTTGGTCTTGTTGAACCTCATACCATTGGTGCTGGTCCATTGACCCAGCCTGTCCAGATCCCTCTGCAGAGCCTTCCTACCCTCAAGCAGATCAACGCTCCTGCCCAACTTGGTGTTGTCTGCAAATTTATTGAGGGTGCACTCTATCCCATCATCCAGGTCATTGATAAAGATATTAGAGAGAACCAGCCCAAATACTGAGCCCTGGGGAACACCACCTGTGATCGGCTGCCAACTGGATTTAACTTCCTTCACCACAACTCTTTGGGCCCGGCTATCCAATGATATTTATTCATATTTTGCCAATAGATAATGAGAAACCTGTCTTATAATCTAATTAATTTGAATTTTTCTAATGTTATTCTGAGGCTCTAAGGAAAAGGAAATAGTGTGGGAAATCATAGCATGATGCAGGTGGGAAGGGATCTCTAGAATAGGCACGGGAATAGGCCACACCCTCTTCCTATAATTTTATAAATTATTTTGTCAGACCTGAAGAGTTAATCATGCAGGCTCTGCACATAGGTGATGGCACATCAGAAGGGAATGCCAAAAAAAAAATAATTCCAGAGCTTTTGATTAGAGAATGAAGACTTTCTGCATGTACACATATCTTTATAAACTTCTGTCAAAGCCTCTATTATGACCACCTCCAGATAAGTGCAGGTTCCCCAGTTATTCTGTTCTGTGTCTGCCAACCCCAATGGGTATCTCCGTTACCTTAATGCATCTTAAGACAGGAACTAAGGTGAAATACTAGTCAGTATCATTAATGCCTTATAGAAAGCCATTCAAACAATCCAAAGTTTATACCTGGGAAGAAAATCAGCTGCCTAAACACACACATTTATTGTCATTGTAAATGCCCTACAATGTCCTGAGTGGCCTTCAACTTTCACTCCAAAAGGAGGGGCTTGTCTCTGGCAGATCCAGTGCCAGTTCCGCCAACCAAAAACTTTACTCTGGGGCATCTAATATGTCACAAGGGTATCACTAGTTGTTTCTCTTTATGCACCGAAGTTGGTCTCCTCAACTAGCTGTCATGAATCCTGATTTAGATGACTTCTAATACTGTTAAATTATTGAAAAGTAACAATAAAAATCTGGTTTTGAAATACATTTTCCTCATAAAATACAAATACACTTTTTCTACTTTATGTCAAGTAATTTTTTTCACCTGTTCCAAGTGAGGTATAAGAAAAACAGAATGACTTTTGTTCTGAATCTCTGAATTAAAAAAAAAAAACTGACCAGGCAAACCAAGACAAAAATCTACAAGGAAGGCAACACATAAATATTTTTTATATTTAAAATTATATATTAGCCTTTGAATCACAGAATCATAGAATGGTCAGGGTTGGAAGGGACCTCTGGAGCTCACCCAGTCCCACCCCCTGCCAGAGCGGGGTCACCTGCAGCAGGTTGCACAGGACGGCATCCAGGCGGGTTTGGAATGTCTCTAGAGTGGGAGACTCCACAACCTCTCTGGGAAGCCTGTGCCAGTGCTCTGCCACCCTCACAGGAAAGAAGTTCCTCCTCAGGTTTAGATGGAATTTCCTATATTCAAGTCTGTGCCCATTACCTCTTGTCCTATCATTGGGCACCACTGAAAAAAGACTGTTCCCACCCCCCTGGCACCCTCCCTTTAGGTATTTATAAGCGTTAATAAGATCCCCCCTCAGTCTTCTTTTCTCTAGACTAAAAAGACCCAAGTCCCTCAGCCTTTCCTCACAAGAAAGGTGCTCCAGTCCCCTAATCATCTTTCTAGCCCTTTGCTGGACCCTCTCCAGCAGTTCCCTGTCCTTCTTGAACCGGGGAGCCCAGAACTGGGCACAGCACTCCAGATGCGGCCTCACCAGGGCAGAGGAGAGGGGGAGGATGACCTCCCTCGACCTGCTGGCCAGACTCTTTTTGATGCACCCCAGGATGTCATTGGCTTTCTCGGCCACAAGGGCACATTGCTGGCTCATGGTCATCCTGTTGTCCATCAGGACTCCCAGGTCCCTTTCCACAGAGCTGCTCTCCAGGAGGTCAGCCCCCAACCTGTACTGGTGCATGGGGTTATTCCTCCCCAGGTGCAGTACCCTACACTTGCCCTTGTTGAATTTCATTAGGTTCCTCTCTGCCCAACTCTCCAGCCTGTCCAGGTCACACTGTATGGCGGCACAGCCTTCTGGTCTGTCAGTGAACCCTCCCAGTTTCGTGTCATCAGCAAACTTGCTGATGGTACAGTCTATCCCTTCATCCAGGTCATTGATGAATATATTGAACTGGACTGGACCCGGTACTGATCCCTGAGGGACACCACTAGTTACAGACCTCCAGCTAGACTCTGCACCACTAACCACAACCCTCTGTGCTCTGTCTGTCAGCCACTGTTCAATCCACCCCACTGTCCATTCATCTAACCCACACTTCCTAAGCTTGCCTGTGAGGATGATGTGGGAGACAGTGTCGAAAGCCTTGCCGAAGTCAAGGTAGACAACATCCACTGCCCTCCCCTCATCCACCCATCCAGTCACGCCATTGTAGAAGGCTATCAGATTAGTCAGAGATGACTTGCCCTTGGTGAATCCATGTTGACTACTTCTGAAAACCTTCTTTTCTTCGAGAGGCTTGAAGATGATGCCCAGAACAGAATGCTCATGTGTATTTGTGTCTGTGCACTAACAAGAAGAAGAGGGCAATTGAGGTAGTAATTATAATAGTAATAAAAAGTAAATGAAATGGTCGGCAAACAAAGAAGGGAAGAGGAAAAAGAAGAAAAACTGGTAAGTGAAACACTGTATAGTCCAGGAGTCATTTCGGTTTACAGTGATAAATTATTCAATTGCAGTGATAAATGATTCAATTATTTTTTATAAAAAAGTAGCAACAACTGTTGCTGTTAATCCTGCTCTCAATCATAACCTGTTCTGTAGTTAGAATACAACAGAGAGATGTCAACAAAAGTCAGTCTTGAAGTGTTCCCGGCTTACAAAGAATTAAGATGATGGTGTCTGATGACAATTTGTTCCAAGGCCTTCTTGAATGCCTTGTTTCTCAAGCTGTAGATTACTGGGTTCAGAAGGGGGGTGACCACTGTGTAGAGCACAGATACAGCCTTATTGAGCTCTGAGGACAGGTTGTAGGTGGGACGGACATACATGGAAATCATTGTGCCATAGTATATAGTCACTACCATGAGGTGTGAGCTGCAGGTGGAGAAGGTAATTCTTTTTCCAGAAGCAGAGGGTATCTTCAGGATACTGAGAATTATAAGTAGGTATGAGACAAGAGTCAAAAGAAAGCAGCTGGAAAGGACCAGGAGAGAGAGGATGAAGATGACAGCTTCTGTGACAGTGGTGTCTGAGCATGAGAGCTTCAACAGTGGAGAGATGTCGCAGAAGAAGTGATCAATGAGGTCGTAACTGCAGAAATGCAATCTGGAGACCATCAGGCAGGGCAGAAAACCAGTAAAACCACCAGTGACCCAGGAGCCCACAGCCAGACGGGTGTAAGACTCAGCAGTCATGGCCACACCATAGTGCAGGGGTTCACAGACAGCAAGGAATCGGTCATATGCCATCACTGACAAGAGGTAGCACTCAGTGGCTCCCAGGGAAATGAAGTAGTAAAGCTGTGCCATGCATCCTGAAAAAGAGATGGTCTTCGTCTTTGCCAGCAGATTGGCCAGCATCTTGGGTACAATTGTGGTGGTGTAACAAACTTCTAGGAAAGAGAGGTTCTTGAGAAATTTGTACATGGGTGAATGAAGTCGTGGCTCTAGTGTCACCACTGAAATAATAATCATGTTTCCTAGGATGGTGAGAATATAAATAGCCAAAAACACTGTGAATAGCAAGATCTGGCAGTGTGGGTTGCTACTGAAGCCCAGTAGCCTGAATTCCAGTACCGCTGTAACATTTGTCATCTCTTGGAAAGAGCTAGGATTTGTCTGCTAAGGAAATAATCAATATCAGAATATGTTAACTTTCAGTGGTGAAAGCACTATCTATAAAGATTATGATTCTCAAATAAACCTTTGGGAACACAATCAAAGTCACTAACAGTCTGTCCTTCTTTTCTCCCTCCCTCCCTTCCTCTCTTCTCCCCTCCTTCCCTTCTTCCCTCCCTCCCATCCTACTCTCTCTCCCTCCTGAAATGTAAGTTTTAACATCTATTTCATGAAATTCACAGAAACAATTATAGAATGAATTGCAAATAGTCCAGTAGATAGCCCCTGTCCACACTTGCACACAAGGTTATGCATAAGAAAGTACATAAATATATAAAGACATCATGTATACTAATCCATAGTAAAAAGGTATACATAAACTTACATGTATGTAACACATGAACTCAGACACACACACCCCCCAAAGATCTGCTTTTCATTGAAAGAAACATAAAAGCTTATAAGCATAATCAACAGTGATTATTGCATTAAAAATTCCACTCTAAGACACACATGAATTTTTTAATAAGAACGTAGTACTCATTTGCCTGGTCCTGAACATACATATACAAGGGCACACGTAAGAACTCTCTCAAAATGCTCTGTCATGGGGGAGTATACACTTGCACACTGATTCACCAGCAATCTTACAATTTCGTGTTAAATACTGTGGGTAAAAATATAATTTCTACCCCAAGAATGGAAACCATAGAGCATAATCTGTCACTAGAAATTGATTACGAGCGATGTAGTACCTAAGAATAAACTCAATTTCCCACTACCATAATAAGGCTGATGCACGTGGCAGTAATATCTAGTTACTTATATATGATCCAATATGCATAATATTGAGTATGTGTCCGATTTTTACAGAGCTGTTTTCCAACACATTAGGTAGTGAATACATTAGGTAGCGCTAGGCTGCAATCTGCGTTCAGGTCCTTGTCTCAGACTGGATACATCAGTAACTTACATTTTTCAGGTTGAGGCACGTTTAATGACGGTATCAGAAAAACAGTTACCTGGTGAATTTAATCATCCTTTAGTCTGTAGTTTAAGTCTTATGACTAAACCCCTCCATTGACTACAAGATCATATTGGATAGAAACCCTTTTAGACTGAACTACCTCCCGGTCAGTCTTGAATTTCATGAACATACACACAGATAAAGGCTGGACTGTACCGAGCATTGATTTCAGTTGCTGTTGAGGATCTCTGGGGAGTAATCCCATGGGTGGAGACACACCATGGGGCACCCTAGCAACAATGGACTGATGACACATCTGCAAGGAAGAGCTTGTTAGTAAGAGAAGAAACCCTCTGGAAAATACTGCATCCAAATTTCACCAGAAACATTATAGATCTAACCAATCTGCTTTCTAGAAAAAGTTCATATGTAGCAGCTCAAATAAATTTAAAGTTGAATTCTATTTTGAAAAATAAAAGTTTTTCAAAGTACACAAAAATACACTAAAGATTTCACTCTGGGATGCTTTTACAATATATTTCACTCAGGCTATATCTTTTCACTACATCCTGGGTTGGGGCAACCCCTGCTATCAACACAGGCTGGGGAATGAAGGATGGAGAGCAGCCCTGCCGAGAAGGACTTGGGAGTACTGGTGGATGAAAAGCTGGACATGAGCCGACAATGTGTGCTAACAGCCCAGAAAGCCAACCACATCCTGGGCTGCATCAAAAGAAGTGTGGCCAACAGGTCAAGGGAGGGGATTCTGCCCCTCTGCTCCGCTCTCATGAGACCCCACCTGCAGTACTGCATTCAGGTCTGGAGCCCTCAGCACAGGAAAGACATGGACCTGTCGGAGGGTCCAGAGGAGGCCAGAAAAATGGTGAGAGTGATGGAGCACCTATCCTACGAGGACAGGCTGAGAGAGTTGGGGTTCTTCAGCATGGAGAAGAAAAGGGTCCAGGGAGACCTTGTTGCATTTTTCAGTACTTAAAGGGGGCTTATAAGAAAGATGGGGACAAACATTTTAGCAGGGCCTGTTGCGATAGGGCAAGGTATAATGGCTTTAAACTAAAATAGGGTAGATTTGGACTAGACATAAAGAAGAAATTTTTTACAATGAAACACTGGCATAGGTTGCCCTGGGTGGTGGTAGATGCCCTGTCCCTGGAAACATTCAAGGTCAGGTTGGATGGGGCTCTGAGCAACCTCATCTTGTTGAAGGTGTCCCTGCTTATTGCAGGAGCAGTGGACTAGATGGCCTTTAAAGGTTCCTTCCAAACCAACCAATTCTATGATGACACCAAGTTAGGCGGGAATGTTGATCTGCTTGGGGGTGGGAGGGTTCTTCAGAGGCACCTGGATAGGCTGGATCAATGGGCTGAGGCCAATAGAATGAGCTGCAACAAGGCCAAGATCCAAGTCCTGCACTTGGGCTACAACAACCCCACACAGCACTACAGGCTTGGGGAGGAGTGGCTGAAAAGCTGCCTGGCAGAAAAGGACCTGAGGATGTTGATTGACAGTCTGCTGAACATGAGCCAGCAGTGTGCCCAGGTGGCCAAGAAGGCCAATGGCATCCTGGCTTGTATCAGGAATAGTGTGGCCAGCAGGACTAGGGAAGTGATCATCCCCCTGTACTCAGCACTGGTGAGGCTGCACCTTGAGTAATGTGTTCAATTTTGGGCGCCACAGTATAAGAAGGACATTGAGGTGCTGGAGAGGGTCCAGAGAAGGGCAATGAAGATGGTGAAGGGTCTTGAGAATAAGTCTTATGAGGAGCAGCTGAGGGACTTGGGGTTGTTTAGCCTGGAGGAAAGGAGGCTCAGGGGAGACCTTATCACTCTCTACAACTGCCTGAAAAGAGGTTGTAGAGAGGTGGACGTTGGTCTCTTCTCACAAGTTACAACCGACAGGACAAGAGGAAATGGCGTCAAGTTGCACCAGGGGAGGTTTAGGTTAAACTGACACACAGACATTGAACCCATTACAGGTTCCCAGGGATCTCCACCTAGCATCAGCTCCAGAAGGACATGGCTTTCCTTTAGGTCTTGTGCTGTGTTTGCTCCATGTAGCTGTCCTGGACACCCCAGGCATCTTGCATGGTACTAGATGCCTCTTTTAGGCCATTACACTCAGTGTCCCAAGCTAAGTTTGTTGTTTTCATTGTTGGGATTTAAATGTGCCCAAACTTCTATCAAAGTCGATGGAGCTCTATTGAATGGATCCTAAAGAGGGGCCTTGCTGCCCAGCTCTCTCTTTGTGACAAACATGTCTGTTTTTAGGTTAGCTAAATGGCTGTTTAGGTTCCATTGATTTTACTGACAAAGTTCAGTTGCCCTAAAAATAGGCAGTTANGCCAGCACTTAGCTGATTACTAGAAGGATGTGGATCTCTCATAATTCTATCACCATAACTTGTGACCACTTGTAGATGCCTGAGATACCAAAGTATCTCAAATGCCACCAAGCGTGATAACTTAAACTTGTCCTCTATCTCCATTGATTATATTAGGAACCTACACAAGGAGCTCATATGCTGTGCACTTTGTTCTGTCTGCGCACTTCCCATGTCTTTGTGGAATGCATCGACGGGAGCTGAATCCCAATCCATTCCTATGGCTCCCAACCAGGACTGATGCCTTGATTGACTCAGCTGAATCAGAACCCTGAACATGGGCAAAACGAATGGAGATGGCAAGCCATCCTTTTCTGTTTTGGGAATGGAATAGGGCCTTCCATAGAAAAGTATCTCAATCTGTCTTAGAAATGCACCCTCAGATAGGAAAAATCACACTGCTGGGCTCTGCCTCTCTCTAACCACTGCTTAGAGAGGAAATAGAAATCTAGTGGACTTCAGTCTATTTTGAAGAACTTTCCCAAGGTATGACAGGAGCATCTAAATGGAAACTAATAAACCAGCAAACAAATACAGTTGTTCTATCTGCTACAGTCCATCTTCTGGAGTACAACATGGGTCTCCCTCACCTGGCTGTGGAGTCCTTTGTTAAGGATGCCAGGAGAGGTTGCCTCCTTCTGCAGCCCCAGACCAGAACCTTCCTGCCTGGCCACTGGAGCCCAACCCAGCTGCCTGGGGACCTCGCGTCCCTGCCCATGCCAAGGGGTGCAGCTGCCACTTTTCCGTCTGAAGGTTCAGCCAGTAACGAAGCTGAGCATGTTTCCCAGAGACACACACACACACACAAAGGACACTGAGACGACCAGTCAGACAGACTGCCACAGACAAGGCACTTCTGTCACCAGCACCCACACACAGAACCCACATCACACCCAAGCACAGACGACAATGTCCCCTCCTCCTCTGGGGCTGGCAGAGACAGGAGGTCATTCGTGCAGGCACACACACAACACTTTCTGGGTTCACAAGCTCACACACATTCACAACCCTGAGCACTGACACAGCTCCTCTGCTGCCCAACACCCCTGCCTGGGCCACAGCCCTCTTAGCCACCCCATGGGTGCCCTATATGCCAGCTGGTCCAGCTTCATGAACACGGCAGACACACAGCATTCACGTACTCATCCCAAGGTCACCCCACGCTCCCAGGTCCCCCTAGGCCCCTTGGAGCCCAGCCAAGGCTCAAGTCTTGTCTTTCTCATGTCCCAAAAGAAAGCCTCTAATCCTCATCCAGTGCAACAAGGAAGGAGATTTCTACCCATCTTTGTGGGGCTCCCCTGTTAAGTCAAGCAATGCAGAGCTCCTTGGCTTGACCTTTCCCTCTAGGGTTCCCATTCTCAGGGCAGAAATTGTAGTGTTTGCCCTCTAGCCATCTCAAGAATTCTCCCAGGAGTGGAGGTCCCCACCTGGCTTGTTGATCTGGAGGAAGGATTCTGTGTTTAGTTTCAAGATGACCTAGATTCAAAAAGAAAAAGGGACAGTCTTCCCCCTATTTCCTGGCTGTGTGAACATCACAGCATGGGTGTCCAAGGTGCTGTGGTAACTAAACGCTTTACCAGGAGTTAAGGCCACAGGACATATGCATTTCTCACATCCCTGGCTATGTTGGCAGTATAAACTCACCCTGGAATCCAGGCTCACTTCTTTTCTACATGAACAATTTCAGGCCAGGAACAGAGCCTGATACTAGTGGCTTGTTCCAGGAGTTAAACAAGAGCACAAGGGAAACCACTCTCCTTTGTAGAAGACTGTGTGAAAATTGCACTGATGATCCATAGTTTGGGGAAAGAGGCAAACAACTCAGGTACCAACACTGAAGAAAGATGATCAGAGAAGCACCAGCTCATCAGGCAATGGTGGGAAAGAGGAAATACTCCTGGCTCCTGCCTGACTCTGTCCTCATTGTAGCCCCTACTCAGTGTCTTGCTTGTTTGTGTTGTTGGTCAGGAAGGGCTTGTCCTATGCGCTACTGTGATGGGAGAAGGGGGAGAAGGAGATGTGTTGGCATGTCTTAGTTGCACTTTCTCCTCTGATAATGAAGAGCACAGAAGCTGGGACAGAAAAGGTAAAATCAGAGAAGACAAGTGTGTTTGGATGAAGAGAAGTCAATCTAATGACTTCTAAGATGGAAGTGAAGAAACGTGCCTAAGACGAACAAAACAAAACCAACAAACCAAACAAAAAAGCTTCTATGACTAAAAGATTGTTGACGCTTGCATTCAGACAGCCTGACTCAGAGTTTCCCTATGGCCTGCTGATGGACAGATTCCTGCCCTGGGGTGGGTAGGATGCAGGAGGACATGATGGCCTTGTGTCTTCACTGCTTTTCTCATCTCAAAGCACCTGTCATGTTCTCAGACTCAGAAGACGATAATGAGGAGCTAGGAACCAGGATCCCTTATGTCTGTCATGTGTCCAGGAGGGCAAGTGGTGTAGAACAGAGGAGGGCAAATGGCAAAAGGGAACTCAGAAGGACCCGTTTCCCCATGCTGGTTGGGGAACGAAAAGCTGCAAGTCAGGATAGAGTGACCAGACAGAATCTTTTCCCCACAGTTTCTTAAGAAGCCTTCTCCCACACACAGTTGGGACTGCTACCTGCATGGCATAAGCACTTTTTTTTCTCAGTAGGGAGTAGCATTTGGGTGCAAATAAGTGATGGCCCAGAGTAAACAGAGGGCTTTGAGCCTACACACTTGAACTGAAAAAAAAAAATAATCAAATCATTATTTCTCTGGCCACAGAGGAACCAATTATGTAATTTCTAAGCCTCTCTTTCCTTCATTCAGAGGATTGAGCTGTGGATTGTTCTAGGCCACATTGAAAGATTTTTCACTTCATTGGCAGACTATAAGTCAAAAGGACTCACTGGGGGCTTTGCTCCTTAAATGTCTGTCTTTCCTTTTACCCTCCACAAGGCCTTCCAACCTAAAAGTGCTATGGGATTTGAGAGTTTGACAGAAATACTTCTCATTAACAGACTTCACCGCCCCAGTGTTCTGGAGTTCAGAGGTTTGGAGTACCTGGAGATCCATGCTTTCAATTGACAGATGATGGAGAAACAAGTTGTGTTTTGAGATTGGCTGATCTCACAGGTCTCAGGAGAGGTCACTGCAGAGCTCAGGTGTTGACCATGTGTTTTTATGATTTCATCTCAGAGAGCACCTGCAACGCAACAAGGACCGTGTCTCTAGGGCAGCTGAAGAAATATCAAATACTTCAGTTCTCCCTGATTTAGTAGATGGAACACAGAAACAAGAGAAGGACTGCAGAGGTAGGTAAAAAATGTCTTGGCTTGACTGGAATTTCTCCCATAGTCATTGAGTTGTCCCAAACAAACTGAGTTCAACTGAATCTGAACAGTTTCTATTGTTTCTTGAACTCAGATATCACCAAATTTCTGTTAAGGGCTTAGTACTCTAGTTTACAAGTCAGCATCAGTTAAGGGCTTAGTACACTAGTTTACAATTCATCAAATCACAGAATCACAGAATCACAGAATCACAGAATAGTCAGGGTTGGAAGGGACCTCTGGAGATCATCTAGTCCAACCCCCCCACCAGAGCAGGGTCACCTACAACAGGTTGCACAGGACAGCGTCCAGGTGGGTTTTGAATGTCTCCAGAGTGGGAGACTCCACAACCTCTCTGGGCAGCCTGTTCCAGTGCTCCACTACCCTCAAGGTAAAGAAGTTCCTCCTCATGTTAAGATGGAACTTCCTATGTTCAAGCTTGTGCCCATTACCCCTCGTCCTATCACTGGGCACCACTGAAAAAAGACTGCTCCCATCCCCCTGGCATCCTCCCTTTAAGTATTTGTAATCATAGACTGTGAGACAAAGCTAATGTCAAAGTTGTTTTTATTTTTCTCAGATACAGCATGTTCCCTTCAGAAAACATTATTAAGGTCATTTTAATCTAATTTATTGTAAGAAATTACAGCCATGCTTGAGAACTTGTGATATGCTATGTTATGTTAAAATGCTTTTTCTGATTGGTTGGCGGGCAGTGTTGTCATTTGTAGTGATTTTTTTTTCAGTATGGAAAATGTTTTTATATTTACTTCAGTTTAAGAGAAAAAGAAAACATTCTGCAGGTTAAAATGTGATAGGATGTTTTAGGGTTGGCCATCTGCATTCTCAAGGCAGAACTTTGGGGGAAGCTAAAAAGAAAATTTACAACTGACATGCATTAAAGACATGACATGAATTAGAGACATGACATAAATTGCTTACCTGTCTCTAATGCATGTCAGTTGTAAAAACATGAAACACAAATGCAGAATGCAGAGATTCTTTTGAAAATGCATACTAACAGCAACACATATTTGTATTAGAAATATAACCTACAAGTGAAGGAGTGCTCACTTCAAAAGAAATTACGAGGAGTAGAGGCAGACAGAGGTGTGCCAAAGGGTAGAACAGGAGGTCTGCAAAAAAATTTGGAAAAGTGAAGGTAGAGGGGACAAATAGAGGCGATGAGAATGAGGAAGGGATTATTCCCACAACACTCAACTTGAGAACTTATACTGGGATCCTGAGCTCTGTGGCCTCCCTCTATAAACAATGAAGAAAAATGGAGTAGACAGTCACCAGAGAGGCTAAATCAGAAGGGCTAAACCAGAAGCCTACCTGCACAGTAGTCTGAATCATGCTTTGGATGTACCTTACCTCTATAGGGGCTCACCTAGGAATGGGATCCATCTTACCAAATGGGATCATGTGAAAGCCAAGAATTCTGTCTCAGAAAGTCATTGAGGTTTCCTTTATGGTCAGTGGAAAGAAGAATGTGCATTTGAAAGCCTCCTGAAGGAGGCCTTGTCTACCTAAGTTTGGGTACCAAAGATAAGGGGTTACCTTTTCCTTTCTAAACACCTTATCTGTCTCTACTGCCCTCCCAAAGACTTTATTCACTTCTTCTAGAGGTCTTGCTTCCCTGAGTAAACCAGGTCCCACATTAAAGTACCGGTTGTACCATACTGTGCTGTACTGTAAAGTATATGAATCAGTGCTATTAATAACTGTTTGTAATAATTCTACTTCTGATAATGCACGTACACAGAATCACACAACCATTGGATTTGTGGTTTCTTTTCAACATACATATTCCAGGAGACACCTGATACAATTGATTTCACCTCATTTTAGACACTGATAGACAGCTATAGCTGAACTGACTATTGAGACACCTGTGACAGTTGATGGAGAGAAATACATTCTTCTAATGGGCATCCTCTCAGGTGCATTTTAGGCTTTTACCTCAGAACAAGGCAAATTTGTCCTCTGGAAGTGCCTATTTCCACCACTGGAGACTGATTTTCTCCTTAATTTACCTCTGTGTAAATCAGTTGAGGCAAACTCTAATCCTAAACAAACTTTTAAAAAACTACACGTTCTTTGGCCCATTTTCTCTTTCAACTCAGGAGGTTGGTATGAAGCCTCTCTTTTCTCTATTGAGGACAGACTAATGTAAAGGCTTGTAGGCGTGATCATGATGAAGGACCCTGAGAGGTTACGGCATCTGTCTTGAGCCATTTTATTTTGTCATGACTGGTATTGGTTTACCCTGAATTCTGTGCCTGGAAGTTAGGAGGTGTCTAAACACAGTTACTTGGTTTCATTGCACAGACCCATGAGGTTCTTGGCAGACTTCCAGGTGAATAGAGTAAGACTTCTCTCAATCCTAATGAAAATCTGCAAACCCTGTGCAATGGACTTGGATAACTGAGACATACAAAACAGCATAGGACACCTATGTATACGCACACCTAAATGTCCACGCATACACAGAGATCTGAACTTGACATCCAATGCTTCCTAAGCTTTCAACAAAGAGAGCACACCATGACAGGTCATCTCTCTAATTTTAAGGTTTGTAACTATCGTATGTGTCCAAGCTCCAATGCAAGATGACTGAGAGTAGGATGAAACTATTAATTTAATGTAAAATCCTCCAGAGGTCAACTATTGTTCTAATAGAACATGCACATAACACAGACATCATACCAGGTTAATATTAAATAGTTGGGAGGATGGAAAAACAGACTTATAGGCTTCTGGACAGGTTGGGTGGGATTTGTCCTCATTGTTTGTCAAGACATCTAAGATTTCAGCATGTGAAACACAGACATCTCAGAAATGATTGAGAAGCCTAAGCACAGCTCTATAGATTTAGATATCATGGGCTATCCAGCATATCCACACAAGGCTCACAAATGTGACACAAGATCCACAGGAGTGCACCCTGTCTTCTCTGCATGGCAGATGGTGGCCAGGGTGCACACTGTCAGTCTTCTCAAAGAGCAGTAAGATGCCTTGTTTTAGGACTGGAATTGACTCTCTGAATTTCATGCAAGCTACTGCTAACAACAGAAAGCTATTTGGCTTGACTTAAGAAATGTACCATACTGTTTCATTGTTGTCACTGTGTCTTTAGTGTTCCAGGATGAAACCCTCTGAAGAAGGGACAACTGGAAATAAAACTTCTGTGATTGTGTTTGTTATCCCGGGTTTTTCTCATCATCCAGATATGAAAGTCACCTTCTTCATCCTATTTCTATGTATTTACATCATCACAGTGCTGGGAAACCTAATTATTCTTCTTGTTACTAACATGGACCCTGTCCTCCACGCTCTCATGTACTTCTTCCTCAGGAACTTGTCATTTCTGGACATCTGCTACACATCTGTGACCCTGCCCAGAGTGCTGGTCAATCTTCTTTCAAGTGATATGTCCATCTCTTTTGCAGGTTGTGCTGCACAGATGTATTCCTTTCTGTTCTTCGGGGCAACTGAGTGCTGCCTATTAGCTGCTATGGCATATGACTGCTACCTAGCCATATGCAGCCCTCTGCATATCATGGATATCATGAATAAGAAGGTATGCATGCAGCTGGCTGCTTCCTCATGCATATGTGGCAACCTTGTGGCCCTTGGACATACTACATTTATCTTGTCTTTGCCCTTCTGTGGCTCCAGTGTGATCAACCATTTCTTCTGTGAGATCCAGCCAGTGCTGATGCTGGTGTGTGGAGACACTTACTGAAAGGAGCTACAGATCATTCTGGCTGCTGCCTTTGTCGTCCTGATGCCTTTTCTGCTCATTTTGGTGTCTTACAGCCTCATCATTTCCTCCATCCTCAAAATCAGGTCTGCCAAAGGAAGGTATAAAGCATTCTCCACTTGCTTCTCACATCTCACTGTAGTGACATTATTCTATGGGACAGCCGTGTTCATCTATACACGTCCCAAATCCAGCTATTCCCTGGATGTGGACAAGGTGCTCTTTCTGTTCTATACTGTGGTGACCCCTGTATTGAACCCTGTTATCTACAGCTTTAGGATTAGGGAGGTGAAAGGGGCTCTGTTTAAAATGAGAATGAAGCTATTTCACCCCAACTGCTAGGTCAGTTCCCCTCAGCTGAAAAACCGTCCACAAATATCTCACTTCAGATGAAGCACCAGCACATTGCCAGAGGGATATAGGAAAGATCTGTGACAGGACTGGAGGATAGGAAGGTATTCCGCTCACCTGAGTTAAAAAAATAATTAGGTGTCTAAACAGGAGTATCTGGTGGCATTTGAAGTGCATAATCTCTAGCTGCCATTATAGAACATGTGCATTTCCATTAAATTATAGTTGCTAGTACTACATTAAGATCTTGGATACAGTAGGATGTCTCATGTCATCCCAGGTACATATCTTTAGGCGTAAGAGTTATTCCCCAGATGTCTATGACATGCTAGAGGGAAGGAATGCTATCCAGAGGAACCTTGACAGGCTTGAGAAGGGGTCCCATGTGAACCTCATGAAGTTCAATAAGGCCAAGTGCAAGGTCCTGCACCTGGATCAGGGCAACCCCCAATATCAATACAGTCTAGTGGATTAATTGATTGAGAGCAGCCCTGCAGAGAAGGACTTGGAGGTATTGTTGGATGAAAAACTGAATATGAGCCAGTGATATGCATTTGCAGTCCAGAAAACCAACTATATGCTGGGCTGCATCAAAAGAAGTGTGGCCAGCAGGTCGAGGGATGTGATTCTGCCCCTCTACTCCACTTTCATGACACCTCACCTGGAGTGCTTCATCCAGTTCTGGGGTCCCTGGTTTAACAAAGACATGGACATGCTCGAGCAAGTCCAGAGGAGGGCCTCAAAAATGCTCAAAAAAACGGAAAACCTCTCGTATGAAGAAAGGCTGAGAGAATTAAGGTTGTTCTGCTGAGCAGCTGAGCTCCAAATGGAAAACGTAGCATGTAGTCTGGAAAATCAGGGCACATCTTGCTGTCTGCACCACCTTTAAGAAGAAGCCAGGAGCAAAGGTATGTGTGCTGGCCCTTTGATGGGCTTGATCCCTTCTCCAGGGCAAGCAGTGAAATGGCATTGATGCAGCAGCACAAAGCCTTCAGAGCATTTTTTTTTTCTCTCTCTTGTGAATAAGAACCTTAAAATAAAAGAGAGAACATCAGCTCTCAGGACCTGACTAGGACTGGTGCAGCAGATGCACGAGCCCCAGGGCTTTCCTTGCAAACACTGCACTGGGATTAAATGCTGACATAAGTGGTTTGAAAGGCGAGGTTGCCTCAGGATCCAAATCACACCTGCCTTGGGCACCAAAGGGCTGGCCAGCCTGCCTGGCTGCCTAGAAACCGACGTTTTCTCTTGCTGGAAAATGAGCTCAAGCTGAGACCTGAGCGGCCCGAATCCTGAGTGCTTTGTTCCTGCACAGAGCATGCTGAGGGTTGTGCTGGCTGGACCCTCAGCATGGGTCTGAGGTGTCTTCAAGGAAAGGATCTTCAGCATAATAGACTGAACCACTACCAAGTGCACCTTGAAGGCCCTGATGCCCAGGGCCCAGCCAACACTGCCATCCCACCAAGATATGCTGGGGACTGTCTCTCCAGAGCCAGTGCTCTTGGAGCCTCCCGTGTGGTAGGCACTGAGACTTTTCTCTGAGGATACAGGGAAGGGTTGGGGGATGTGAGGGTGTATGGCTAATGCAGGATGTCCCTCAAAGTAGGGGTGGCGAGAGTCTTGTAAAACATCAGTGCCTGGGATCATTAAGGACCTCATTAAGAGAGGCTCTGAGTGCTGTGGTTTAACCTGGCAGGCAGCTAAACACCACACAGCTGTTTGCTCACACCACCACAGTGGGATGTGGGACAGAATGGAAAAAAAATGGTAAAAATTAAACTCGTGGGTTGAGATAAAGACAGTTTAGTAGGACAGAAAAGGAAGCGAAAAAAACAACAACAACAATAATAGCAATAATAATAAACAACAACAGCAACAATAATAATAATAGAATATACAAAAGAAGTGATGCACAATTTAATTGCTCACCACCAAGAACCGATGCCCAGCCAATCCCCGATCAGTGGCCGCTGCACCCCTCCGGCCAACTCCCTCCAGTTTTACTGTTGCATGATGTCATATGGTATGGAATATCCTTTTGGCCAGTTTGTGTCAGCTGTCCTGGCTGTGTCTCCTCCCAGCTTCTTGGGCACCCCTAGCCTCCTCGCTGGCAGGGCAGTATGAGAAGCTGAAAAGTCTGTGACTTAGTGTAAACACTGCTTAGCAACACCTACAACATCAGCATGTTATCAACATTATTCTCATCCTATATCCAAAACACAGCACTATACCAGCTACCAGGAAGAAAGTTAACTCTATCCCAGACAAAACCAGGAGACGCAGACTCTGTAAGGTCTTGCTTAATGTACCACTTATTGGGGATAGCACAAGAAGGAGAAAGGAGGTAGTATAGGTAGCCATGTGTTTTCTCACATTCTTGCATAGTCTCAGAAGTGGGATGCCATGCATGAACCCCTTTTAAGTGACAGAAACTGGACCCATTTTGTCAGGGGTGAAAGCGTTTCTGCCAATGAAAGCAGGAAGGAAGAAACACGGCCAGCGTCCAGACTCAGGAGAGAGATGAGGACTGGGTCTGCATGAATGAGTTATCTATTGGAGATAATGAGAAACAGATACAGCCCAGTGCCAGCTGGTGTTGTGATTGTCGTCTTGGGAGCTTGATATAGTTTTGTATATATTTTTCATTATTTCTTTTTATTTTATTATTACTATTTCATTAAAGTAGTTTAGTTCCTTCTAAACTCCTAAGTCTCTTTTTCCTCCTCTGCCTCTCTCTTTGAAGAGGGGTAGAGGGGAGCATCTGTCGGTCCCATCTGGGGTCCCCCAGGTCCCCAGTAGCCAATTTGGCCTAAACCACGACAAACATGGATGTAGTTTTAGAGGCGCCCTTGGGTGACAGATCCTAATATTCTCAACATATTAATAAAGCTAGGGCTCCTGGAAAGAGCGCACACAGTTGGTGCTAGAAGCCAGTGTCTGGGGAGTCTTACAGCAGACATTGTATATGTGGAGTTTGTGACCTTGAACAGGCCACATCTGCTCGATCAGGCCATGTACTTAAGGCCCAATGTATTAGCTTAAGTAGCTGCTGTAAGGGAACCAGCTGGAGTGCCCCGTGCAGGCCTGTGCTGCACGCTGGTGGATGTTATGTCAGAGATAACACTCCAGTCTGTCAGGAGAAGACACATGATTCCATTTTTTACACAAAATAAAAGGCCCCGTGGCATGGTAGGGAGGAGGAACCTCTCAATGGATGGTATCCATGCAGCATGCCGTGGAAAAATCCTCCTGGGGTCCGTCCAATACAGCATGGCAGCAGGGTTCCCAGCATCTGAAGGGACGCAAGATTTACTCACTGCCTATATTCCTCTTCTTACCCTATCTCATTAAAACAACATTTTATTGGCCCCCTTGTTGTTGATGGGCCTGCCTTACAGACATCCAGAAAAGCAGCCTGCATCATGTCTTTCTCTGTGACTTCCCTCCCCCATCCGCCTGGTGCGGAACAGCACAATAATATTTCAAGTGGACAGAACAAAATAGCACACGCATGCGTGTGATTTAATACACACTGACTAAATCTACACCTGAGAGGAGCAAGTAGCGGTGACATAGAGTTCATGATATGGATTGGTCATGATGTGATCACTGATTCCATGTGCAATAGTCTTCCAGGCTGACAAGCACATGGCCATGCCTGGACAAAAGAGGGAATTCCCTAAGGGTTCCTCCCCAGCCTTTCACTCTGTTAAAAACAACATCAGCGTGTCTAGGAAATTGCACCAATGTCACTTCAGATCATACTTTGTAGTGGCAGGTTTTCTCGGTGCAGAAAATGGCCACGTACCAGTCAGCTCACCTTGTGCCTGTCGACTTCATGATTCTCTTAGGACAGATCACTGACAGTGATACCTGAGAGTAAGCATCACCTTCCTCAAATGGTCACAGCGGCACATTGCCTTGGTCAAGAGCAAAAACT
>VUYV01000777.1:119286-142352 GCA_008711295.1 Anarhynchus alexandrinus | reverse complement strand
GTGCCCGGTGCTGCCGGGGGGGGTGTGCCTCGGGGGTCCCCCCTGCTGCAGCACCACCCCCACGCAGCACAACGGGGGGGCCCCCGGCGGGGGGGAGGGTGTGAGGGTCCAGCCGTTCCACCCGGGTGTGCACACATGCACACGCGTGTGCAGCTCTGCTGCGCACGTGCTCTGTGCCCACGGCAGGTCTGGCTGCCATCCCTGCTGCTTCCACACCGGCAGTGGGATGCTCCTGCCACGGCTGTGAGCCCGGGAGACCTCGGGCGGCGGGGGGGTGGGGTGTCCCATGTGCTTTGTGGGGACCTCAGGGGTCCCCCTGTGCCCACCCTGAGAGGTGGCACCGGTGGCTGGAGACAGAACACCGGAGTCTTGCTCCTGGTGCTGTCCCCTGCTGTTGCAGGGGCGCTTTTGGGTACGGGGCCCTGGTACCCGCCTGTGTGGGGTCGCAGCCTGTCAGCCCCCCATCTCCTGCACAGGCCCTGCGGCG
Organism: Anarhynchus alexandrinus; assembly: GCA_008711295.1. Classification (NCBI taxonomy): domain Eukaryota; kingdom Metazoa; phylum Chordata; class Aves; order Charadriiformes; family Charadriidae; genus Anarhynchus; species Anarhynchus alexandrinus. The sequence goes on along the minus strand of VUYV01000777.1, from coordinate 141,865 downwards.
ATGCGGTGGCTGGCTGGCCAGCGGCAGCCAGCGAGCGCAGCATGGCACCGCTGCAGCGGCTGCCACAGGGCACGTGCCCGGCTGGACGGGGCAGGAGAGTCTGGCCGAGAGCGACCCCGAGATGTGGACCCTGGTCCAGAAGGAAAAGGATCGGCAGTGCCGGGGGCTGGAGCTCATCGCCTCTGAGGTGGGGTATGGGGTGTTTGGGGCAGGGGGTGGTGATGGTCCTGGGGGACCCCTGCTCAGGTAGGAGCTCTGCTGCCCCATCTCTGACCCCTCTTTTCCCCCAGAATTTCTGCAGCCGGGCGGCACTGGAAGCCCTGGGCTCCTGCCTCAACAACAAGTACTCAGAGGGGTACCCCGGCAAGAGGTAAAGGGGGGAGCGGGCACCGGGGAGTGGGAGGGCACCGGGGGCATCAGGGGTCCTCCCACAGCCGGGATTCAGCTGCAGAACAGGTTAAGGGGAGCCCCAGGGCAGGAGCGGGTGCTTCTGAGGGAAAGCTGTCCTCTCCACCAAGGTCTCCTGTGGGGCAGGGTGGGAGGCTGTGGGGCTGGTGGGGAAAAGGCCCTCTGTCACCACCTCCCTTCTCCAGGTACTACGGGGGAGCTGAGGTGGTGGACCAGATTGAGCTGCTGTGCGAGCAGCGGGCTCTGGAGGCATTTGACCTGGATCCTGCGCGCTGGGGCGTCAACGTTCAGCCCTACTCGGGGTCTCCAGCCAACTTTGCAGCCTACACAGCCCTACTGCAGCCCCACGACCGCCTGATGGGGCTGGACCTGCCCGATGGCGGCCAGTACGTAGCGGGGTGGGGCAACCTGGACTCTTCTGCCTCCCAGGGGGCTCAGCCTGATCCTGTGCCTCTGCCTTTCCCTGCAGCCTCACACATGGGTACATGTCAGACATCAAGAGAATCTCAGCAACGTCCATCTTCTTCGAGTCGATGCCCTACAAACTCGATGTGAGCCGAGGGGGGCAGGTTCCTGGGGAAGGGGGGATCTGACCAAGCTGTTGATCCCAGTGGTGCCCTTGGGGTGGCCGAGCTGCTCCAGCATCCCCTGCCCTGACCTCCCCATGTCCCAGCCATGTCCCGGTGCCATGGGGTGCCTGTGGTTCAGCTAAACGTGCTGTGCTCAGAGGTGGGCACAGGGAGGTGTGTGTGCCTCTGCAAGATGTCTGTCTGTCTGTCCCTTGCAGCCAGCCACAGGGCTGATTGACTACGACCAGCTGGAGGTAACGGCGCGGCTCTTTCGTCCTCGCCTCATCATCGCCGGCACCAGTGCGTACGCCCGCCTTATCGACTACGCTCGCATGAAGAAGGTACAGGGTGGTGGGCTCCATCCCGGGTGACAGGAGCTCTCGCGCCTGTGGCAACTCGAGGGCAGTTGCACCCCGCTCATGGCTGTGGGGACAAGGACAGCCCGTGACTCCCCATGCCTCACGTCCCCAGGTGTGCGAGGAGGTGAAGGCGTACCTGCTGGCAGACATGGCGCACATCAGTGGGCTGGTGGCAGCCAAGGCCATCCCTTCGCCCTTTGAGCATGCGGACCTGGTCACCAGCACCACACACAAGACCCTGCGCGGCGCCAGGTGAGACTGCATCCTGCTGCCCCCTCCCCTGGGAGGATGCCCACCCGTGGCAGGGGAGCGCAAAGCAGAGATGGTGTTTCATGCGCTGGCTGGGCCAGAGCTGAGTGGGAGGGACCCACAGGAGGGTGGTGGCAGTGTCGGCACTGCCCCGTGGTACCGGGGGCGAAGCCCCGGCCGTGGGGTGATGGCAGGCAGGTGGGAAGAGCCGTGCCAGCTCTCGCTTGCCGCCAGGTCAGGACTGATCTTCTACCGCAAAGGCGTGCGCTCGGTGGATAAGAAGACGGGCAAGGAGACACTCTACGACCTGGAGGACAGGGTCAACTTTGCTGTCTTCCCCTCCCTGCAAGGGGGGCCCCACAACCATGCCATCGCTGCCGTGGCTGTGGCCCTCAAACAGGTTAGTGCCAGGGCAGGGGGCTTGGGGCTGGGGGCAGCCCAGGCCCCGCGCTGACATGGTCTCTCCGCGGCCAGGCCAGCTCGCCAGCTTTCCGCCAGTACTGCCAGCAGGTGCTGAAGAATGCCAAAGCCATGGCACAGGCCCTGCTCCAGCGCGGGTACACCCTGGTGTCAGGTAATGCCTCCTTCCCTGCGCTTTCGGGGACAAGGAGGGACAAGGCTGCAGTAGGACACAAGTGGCACCGCTCAGCCTCGGTGCCCTTAGGCAGCAGTGGGGAGCGNACGGCGGTGGTGCTGCAGAGCGGGGAAGGGGCTGGGATGAGGGGGTGGCTGGGGGTGCTCGGGGCTGGCCGTCGCTCCTCACCCCTCTCCCTTGCTCCCCAGGTGGCACCGACAACCACCTGGTGCTGGTGGACCTGCGGCCCAAGGGCATGGACGGCGCGCGGGCTGAGCGGGTGCTGGAGCTTGTCTCCATCACTGCCAACAAGAACACGTGCCCGGGGGACAAGAGCGCGCTCACGCCAGGGGGGCTGCGCCTGGGTGAGGGACGGGCCCTTCTCGGGGGGTCTTCATGCCTCCATCCAGCCCCTTCCCTGGGGGGTGATCCCCAGGCTTTCGCCCCGGGGCATCCCCCTTCTGTTTCCCCCCTCTCTGAGGACTCCACGTGGGGATTTGGAGGCAGTTTCTGGCTCGGAGAGGGGCACGGGACCCCATGGGGGCTGGGACTTGGGGACCCTCTTGGTGGGATTTGCTTCTGGGGATGGTGCCTCCCTGATGTGCCCTGTCCCCCAGGTGCTCCTGCGCTGACTTCCCGCCACTTCCGCGAGGAGGATTTCCAGAAAGTCGTGGCTTTCATTGATGAGGGCATCGCGCTGGCCCTGGACGTCAAGAGCAAAACCAGTGAGTGAGCGGGGTCCCTGTCTCCCCCCTTCCTGGGTGCCAGTCAGCACCTCTCCTTTGGGGTGGGAGCTGCCCCCCTCACCTGGGCAGGGAAGGGGCTGCTGTGACATCCCCCCGCCCTCCTCACCACCTCCCCCTCTGCCTCCAGGTAAGCTCCAGGACTTCAAGACCTTCTTGCTGCAGGACGCGGAGACGCAGCGCCGCTTGGCTGACCTGCGCCAGCGCGTGGAGACCTTTGCTCGTGCCTTCCCCATGCCCGGCTTCAGCGACCACTGAGCAGGGGGCTCTCGCCCCTCCTGCCGGGCCGGGACTACCGGGGGGGCAGGGGAGGCTTAAATCCACCCTCTGCATTCCCCACTCCCCTTCGTCCCCCACCGGCACCTTTGGGATTGGGCGCTCCGTCCCCGGGGTGGGGGGCGGCTCAGCCCTGTCCTGCTCTCAGTGTTAGGGTACAGAGACCCCCCCGAGAACCTGATGGGGGGGAGGGACCAGTCCTTGCTCTGGCCTCGTCCCCTCTGTCCAAGCAAGTCTTGCACTTTTCTATGGGGAGGGGGGTTGCTAATAAAAGTGGGGTCAGAGCCTGCCCGCGTGGAGGTGTGGGGGTGCTGAGCTGGGGAGGGAAGGGTCGCAGCGCTGTGGGTGGATGTGGGCCCCAGAGCCCCCCATGTCCCCCTGCCCATGGTCGTGCCTCAGTGTCCCCACCCCCTTCTCTTCCACCCTGGTGCTTCACCCAGTGGGCTCTGAGGGTCCAGGGATGGGGGGGGTTTATGCTGAGCCCTGGAGGGAGATGGGTATGGTGTGGGGCGGTGGGCCAGGCTGCCCCCCCCCCCCCCCCACCGTCCTGCTGCTGCAGAGTGCGGAGCCACCAGTGAGACCCTTTGTCCCCTCGTTCCCCACCGGGTAGCCCGGTGCTGGCAGGGCGAGCGGCTGCCTGCTCCCTGGCACGTCCCGCTCTCCTGCACCATCCGCTCCACGTTTACTGGCCACGTACTCCCGACCATGGCCAGAGCCAAACCAAACAGTGCCAGGCGCGACCCCCCACCCCCGCACTAGGCCCTGCCCCATGGCGTGTAGCCCGGGGGGAGCGGGGCTGCCCTCGCCTGCGGCACACACGTGCAGGGGGGTGTGTAGGGGGAGGTGACCCCCCCCGCCCTGCTCTGCTCTTTTCCTCTCCAGAGGGGCTGGTCAGGACTGGGGGGGGGTGTCCCTGGGCAGCCCCCGCGGCCCCGGAGCGTGGGACAGCGGAAACGCATGGTGCAGGGGCCGTGAACTGCCACTTCCAGTGGGACGTGAGCCCCCACCCCGTCCTTCCCCACCCGGGGGGGGGTGGGGGTGTTGTTGGATGTCTCCTGTGTTTATGGGCCTGGGAAACAGCATCCACAATCCATTTTGCTGCCCTCCCCCCCTCATAATTTATTATTGTCCTACGAATTTAATGCAGGCGAGATGTGATGGCGAGCAGCGTGCCCAGGGTGGGGCGGCCATCACGTTGCTCCTGGAGTGATATAGTTTATTGCGGGGGGGCAGCCCCAGGTTTGGGGTACTGAAGAAGCAGCCAGGGACCTGTCACAGCCGTGGGGCAGGCGAGGGCCAGTGGAGGCCATGGTGGTGCTACTGTACTCCCCCCTGCCCCATCGCAGCAGTGCATCCCCGGGACAGCTCAGAAACTGGGACGTTCCTTCTTAAGGCTCTTGTAGTCAGTGGAAACTGCCAGAAACTGGAGAAGGGAGGGACGTGAGAGGGGGTCGCATGGCCCACAGCCGTTGCTGCAGCCGGGCCTCGGCTGCGGGGTGGGGGGCAGCGCTCCCCTCCCCAGATCTGAGCACAAGGAGCTGGAGGGCTCCCGCAGCTCTGCCCCATGGCCGATGCCACCTCTCCCCCTTCCCCAAGGAAAACACCGTGTCTTGCCCTAAATGTGGCCTCCCCCCACCCTCCACAGAGCGCCAGCCCCCCGGTTCACCCAGTGCTCACTTTATACTGGTCCGTGGGGCTCAGCTTATTCCAGGGTTCAGGATTATTTTTCCGATCCCAGCTGCAAGGAGTGATGAAGCCATCAGCACCTGTAAGGAGGATGGGGGAGACAACAGCCCCCGCACCCCCCTCCATTTTACCCCCACTAGTGCCCCCAGTCCCTGCGCTCCGCAGAAGTAATCCCCGATGCCATCATAGCTGCAGTCCCCAGTTCAGCTGTGGTTGGAGGACTCTGAGCGGGTCCCTCCAGCCCCCCAGGGCGAGGGGCTGGGGTGGGGGCCGGCTGGGCTCCCTGGGGGGGCTGCTCCCGGAGCTCCCCTGCCCAGGCTTGTGCCACGGCCATGGACTGACTCACCCAAACCGCAGCCTGGCTGCCGCCCCAGCGCAGGGCTGGCCTGCAAGCGGCGGCACCGGCTGTACGTGCAGGGGTGCACGTTTGCCTGCCCCCCCCCCCAGCCAGCACCTCTGCAGGCACTGCCCTGCTGCACCCCCATTCGGGGGGGGGGAGGCTTTTGGCCTGGGCTGCTCTGCCCCCCTCCTTCCCAAAATCCTCTCCCCTCCCCATGAGACCCCTGCAGCCTTCACTCCCTTCTTGGAGGGGGGGGAAAGCTGCTGCCTGCCCTGTCGTGCGTGCCCACTGTGAGTGAGTGGGGACACGGCAGCCGAGTGCAGCACTCGTGTGCGTGCCACGCTTGTGAGTGTGCAAGCCGAGCGCACGGGGCAGCTGGTGCCGGTCAGCTGAAGCCTTCCCAAAGAGGACACGTCCCGTCCCCGGAGGGGTTGTGGAAGGCCAGTGAAGCCGTGGGATGGGTCCCCGGAGAGAGCTGCTCACGCCTCCCCCTCTCCCGTCCCCCTGCAATCCGCTGGTGTCGGCCAAGAGCAGAATTTTCCATCTGGGAAGATGTGCGCGTGTGTGTGTGCGTGCCTCTTGGGGGATGGAGGGGGGTGCTGTGCTGCAAATGCAGACCCCTGGAGCTGTTTAATAACATGAATGTGCTGGGGGGGATGCTGCTGTTGTTTTATCCCCCCTCACACACACACACACACGCATACCCCTGCGCTTCCACCATCAAAGACAAGGTGCCTGGATCTGCTAATTGCTGAGCTAAGTACCCTGGGCAGCTGGCGTCAAATTAAATCAATGAGCGTTTTACCGGGAGCAAACAAATATTAGATAGGCATTAGACAGCGTGGGGCTGCAGGGACCGTGGGCCACTGAGCTAGAAGGGAAAAAAACCCCCAGCCTCATGTGGCACAGCATGCCGGTCTGTCCCGTGCCAATCCATCCACCCTCTATTCCTCATCAATCTGTCCTCACACCCTGTCTCCCTCTCCCTTTGCTCCCTCTCCATTCATCCTCACACACTGTTTTTATGTCTGTCCATCCCTCTCTCTCCCCATTCCTTCTCCAACCATCCATCCCACTGGTTTCCCATTCCTCTGTCAACGCGTCCCTCCCCACGCTGTCTTTCCCCCTCTCCATCAGTCACATACTGCTTTTATCTGCCTCGTCATCCGCCCATCCATCCCGCTCCCTCTGCCGTCCCCTTAGTCCCCGTAACCTCTCTGCGTCTCTCTCCTGCCCACCCCCGGTTTCACAGCAGCTGGTGCAGCGCCCGGAGCATCGCGCCGAAGGGCCCCTTGTCCCCCCCCAACCCCAGGCAAGAAGTGGGTGGATGGTGCCACAGCGTCCCTCACCCGCTCTGGGCACCTCTGCACCCGTATTTGGCCATTCCCCCCCCNCCACTGCTTGCCACGAAGGTGTTGGAGTGCGTCCAGGTGCCTTGTACACCCCAGCACCCGCCCGTTGCATCGGCCCCTTTGTCTGCGGGAGCGCAGGGTGAGTGCCTGAAGGGGGCCGAGGGGGACCCCGACCCATACCTGACGTCCGGGCTGTATAGGGCCAACCTCAGCAAGTACAGGACAGCACTGCCCAGGCCAACACTGATGAAGCCAATGAGGGGAATGAGCTGCAGAGAGAGAGAGAGAGAGAGAGAGAAAAATGAAAAATACCCCAATAAAATGAATATTTATCAGGCCGACTGGAGAGTGAAAGGGAGAGCTGACACACCGGGAGATTTACAGGGGAAATATGGCAGAGCAATCCTGTAGCTGGGCTGCGGTACACAGTGTAGCTGTCAGCTTGAGTGACTGAATTAAAAGAGGGAGAGAAAAATCGGCTCGTGTTGGAGAGGAATTGGATTTGGAATGAGAAATCACTTCCCTTCCGCCTGCTGCTGCCCAGCGCCGGCGCTAGCTGGCATGGCTGCGGGTGAGGGCCTGGGGGTCCCGTTCCCGGCGTGCATGGTGCTCCCGGTCAGGGGCTGAGCCTCGGCCAGCGGTTCCTCCCTGAGGGACGTGGTCCCTGCCCAGCACAGGGCTGCGGCCGGGGCAGGGCTTGGCCCCAAAACCACGCTGTGCCCCTCGGGCAACCTCTCCATCACCCCGCAGCTGCTCCCCCCGGCTCTGCACCCCTTCTGCACCACCTCCTGATGAAGCACAAGTTGAGGAGGGTTCAGTTCGTCTTCCCCAGTGCCTACTGCAGGGACGGACTGGGACACACCAGGGCCAAGCGTCACGCCAGTGGCTGAGCTGCTGGGTGCAGAGCAAGTCTCAGGGACACGGTGATGATGCAGCATGGCGGGGGGGGGCATTCAGCGACCTCCCAGGAGCTGCCCCGGCCCCGCCGCGGGTCCCCTCCATGCTCATAGGGGCTTTCATTGTGCCTTCGCAGGGCAGCCAGCTCCATCTTCTCTCGTCTCTGCTCCCCCCTCCGCTCGCGCTGCTTATTCCCCCAGTGCCCAGGGGGACACGGCCTCAATTGGAGCTGAGACGAGGCTGCTCTGACCTCCCCCAAATTGCTGCGGCCCCTGCGCCAGGGAAGACGGTCTGAGCGTAATGAACCTCCCGCCAACCCGTGCCCCTGGGAAGGCAAACACGGCCGGCTCCTCGCAGTGCCCATTAGCGCGGAGCGGGGCCGGCGGCGCCACCAGAGCCGTGCACACTGCGCGGTCCGCATTGGCAGCGCCTGAGCGCCTGGGTTATATTTGCAGTTCTGCTTGGCAGCTTGACTCTGCGCAGGAGTCTCTAAACCCCCCCCCACCCGCCCACCCACCACACAGCGACTCAGTTTCCCCACTTGGATGAGACTGGAGGGGGACGACTCTAAAACATGAGGAAAAGGGTCTGTCCAAACCCCTCTGTTCTCTGCCCTGCATGGGGAGGGGGTCTTGCGGGGAAGACACCCAGGCAGTCAGATGTGTGTGTCCCCCAGCGCTCCCTGCCCAGCCTTTGGTCCCTGGCTAGACCCCCCCATGCCCTCCCAGTGCCCCCAGCACAGCACAGCTCCCGCTCGGCAGCACCCATGCACAAGCCAAGCAGTGCTGCGTGCTCGCGCCGGCTGATCGAGCGCCTGGCAGATGCCAGCGCCGATTCGGGAGGTTAGAGGCATCAGCAGATAATGATCTTTTGCGCCGTGTGCGGCCGGGTGCCAAGAGGATCTGGCAGTAGCCGCTACCCAACCGCGCTGGCTAATCAAGACGAACTCCACAGCGCCGGGAATTGCGGTGTCTGTTGGAGGAGATTCGGGGCGATGGGTTCGTCTCACCATCTGCTGCTGACACCTTCTGGGTAATTAATGCCTGGGAAGAATTAAGGGTAGGGGGAGCTGGGGGAACGGCTCATCCAGCAGGCGAGGGGCTCCGGAGCTGCAGGTGCAGGCAGTGGGGCCTGTGCTCCCCCCAACACACGCACAAAAATAAACAAGACTTATTGAGAGCTTGACCTTCAGTGTGCAGAGAGTTAAAACACTGTCTGTGTGCGTGCAGTGTTTGCCCTTTAACCCTGACTGTGGGGACCTGTTTGGAGCGCGCCAGGCGCTGCCGTGCTGCCTGGGACCCCCATCTCTGCCGGCAGCGGGGGCCGAGCCCCCCGACTGGGCATGGCCGGTCCCTGCTGCAGCCCCTGCCACCGCCCAGCGCTTCCAAGTGATCCGGCAGTGAGCCGGAGCCATCTCCACCAGAGTGGGGCTCTGGTCCTGTTCCTACTGCTCTGGATACAAAAATAGCAGGAGGGAGAAAACCAAAGTGAAGGTGTTGGGGGAGGTGGGGGGCCCGTGCCCAGACAGGGAGAGACGAACGCCTCATGCCATGGTGTGGATGAGCATCCCCTCCCGCAGCAGGACCATGCGCCGGGGCGAGTGGACGGTGGGACATGGTGCTGGGCTCTGCGGGGTGCCCGAAAGGCGCCTGCTGCGCCGTGCAGCCCCCGGACCGCCACGCCGTGCAGGTTCTTGTCCTGCGCTTCACTGCTGTGATACTCCACGGGCAAGTGTGGGACATTAATCACTGCCAGGTGGGCAGGCAGCCGGGCTGCTGCGGTGGGAGAGCCTATTGCCAGGTGAAAGTGCTGATGTACCTGCCTGGCATGAGCTGCAGCTGATCACATGTAATGGATGACACATCAAAAATTGCCCCAGCAACCTCTACCGGCACTAATCCTGCTTAAACCGTGCTGGGTGCATGCCAGGCACCGCACATACAGGTACCTAGCACCACCAAACCCCCCTTACGTGTACTGTTTGGGGGCCTCTCTGTGTCCTCCGAGTCACACATAGTCTTCTGTTTGACAGCAGGGGAAACCATGGCAGGCGTGAACAGAAAAACCCCAAATCTGCCCCGTTCTGCACACAGAAACGTGCAGCAGTGCCATGAAGACCGCGCAGGAGCCCGGGCCCGTGCTGTCCATCCCTCTGCTCTCACTGAGGATGTGAAAAGCATGCAGGTGACCTCGGTGCCGGCAGCGCACAGGCACCTGCCTTCCCCTGGAAGAGCCTGGTCCTGCTCCAGCCCTGCGCTCCCCTCTGCTCCCGAGAGCCAGGCGTCCCGACACTCAGCCATGGCTCATCATCCTTTCCAGCCTGGCTGCTCTACCCGCCCCAAACCCAACTGCCAACAGCTTACGTGACTTTCAGCCCGGCGCCTGCAGCTCGTTAACCCTCCCCAGGCCACCAGCCCCTGCTGGGTCCCCGGGAGGGCAGCGGGCAGCAGGGACAGGCAAGGGGAGGCTGGGAACCCTCTGACCCTCTGGGGTCCCAGCTCCCTGCTGCGGGAGGGGATCCAGCCCCACGGCAGGAGATGCCCGTCCTGGCAGAGTGGGGATGCTCGCCTGGCTGCTGCTGTCTTGGAGGGTCTGTGGGTTATGAGGATTCAGACATCTTCATACACAAACCCCTCAGCTTGAAATTTTGACGGCAGAGGAATGACGGCAAAGGGACAGGAACGGGCGCTTGCAACCTGGGGCTGCTGGGGTGAGTGGGGAGGGGGCTTGCTTTCCATTCCCGCTCCCCCCAGAGATGCCCCTGGAGCAGGGTGTAGCCAGGGGGAGGACACGGAGCAGCACCCTTCCCCTGGGGAGCTGCTGGCATTGCACGCCTGCCAGGGTCAGTGAGCGTGAGCGTAAGAATCGACGTGTCTGAAGCCCAGCGCGGCTCTGCGACAGCACAGGACAGGCAGCGCAGGGTGGTCCCACCTCTCCTCAGTAAAGGAGGACTGGGGACCACTGGGACCACCCGGCTTCCCTGGGGGATGCTCCGAGAGACAGGAGGACAGTGCGAAGGGGACGCTGGCAGGGGACAGCCTGGGAAGGCACAGGGAGGGGAGAGGAGCTGCACCGGGGGCTGAGAAGGGGGTTGGGGAGTGGGAGGAAGAGGGGGTTGGCGAAGGGTGCAAAGGCCAGGAGGAACGGGGAGCGGGAAGGAGGGAGAAGGGTGTGGGAAAGCTCAGGGTCCCTGAGGCACGAGGAGAGAGAAGGGCAAGGATGAGCCCGGAGGGATGGGGGCTGCGGGGGCATCCCTGGGAGGAGGAAGGGGGGCAGAGGGATNGGGAAAGGCTGTGGGGTGACTCACTCCAGGGTGCCGCTTGACATGCCGGGAGAACATGCTTCCGAGGAGGGGGCCCTTCATGGCGAGGGTGTGGGGAAGGTCCGGCTGCGACGGCAGGTTCCCGAGTGCCGTCGGAGGCCAGAGGGTGGGCAGGAGACTCGAGGGAGGCGTCTGCAGCAGGGCTGGGAGGGACGGGGCGGGCCGGGATGGGACGGGGATCTCGACCCAGGGACACTGCTGGAAGGGGCGAGTGAGGCTGAGGATGAGGTCCTGAGCCCTGGTGGTGCTCTGCCCCTTCCAGCCTCTCCCGTAGTGACCCCGGTGACTGGGTTAACCACAAGCTTTGGGGTCGGATGCCTGAGGTCCCTGCGTGCTGCTGCACCTCAGACTGCATTCGTGCCTCAGTTTCCCTCTCTGTACAAGGGGACAGCCTCTTCCCTCCACGTGCAAACCTTCCCAGGTTGCTCTGCACCTTCCTGCCAGGGCGAACGATGAGTCGTGTGATTTGTTATGACAACTTCGCCGATGTTTGCTGCCTCCCCTCAGCACCCCCCCCCCCCACCCCCCCGTTTATGATAAATGACATAACACCCAATTTACATTTAGCAATGCAAATCTCCCTGGCAGTAACAGATGCTGCTGTGCATATGGAAACCAGCTATTTGTATCCACTGGCTTTTAACAAAGGACTGGGGAGATGGACAGAGCGGACAGCCAAAAGCAGCAGGCTGGAACTGGGCAAGGACTGGGCCCCCCGACCCTTATCCGAGGGGGCTTGTAGTGCTCTGGCAGTGGCAAGAGCCAATGCAGCCTGTGTCTGTGGGACAGAGCATGGCGACATGGCACACAATGGTGGCAGTGTCACACACTCAACAGGCACAGGCGAGTCCCTGTCTCGTGCCCCTTCCGCTGAGGGCTCCCAGCCAGAAGCCAGTGCCCCCCAGTTAGACAAGTCTTTGCTCATGCGTGCGCAGGTAGACAACATACATGCTGACACGGCAGCAGGCACGTGCACACTCCTACACATACCTGCATGCACACAGGAGCTCCGGCAATTCTTTTCACTGCTGATTTGTAAACCCCTCACTTTGAAGTTTTGGCTTGGAGCACCCTGTGGAGTCTCCCCTCTCCCACACGTGCCCACAGCCCCACTGCTGCCCCCACCTCCGCCCCCAGCCCAACAGTCCACACCAGGCCGGGCTCCCCCCCACCTCAGCACCCTCCGCACAGCGCAGCCCTGTCGGTGCCGCTCCGTCTGAAGCTCATTTCTTTCAGCAAAGTACAAAAGGACAAAGGGGAGAAACTTATCTGGAGTGTGTGGAAACAAGACCTGAATTGCAGCCAGCAGCGCCATGTTGAGGCCTTTGTTGATATAATTAGAGTTTTGAAATGGGATTGATTAAGTGCCACTCCCCAAGACAGAGTGCATCCTGCCCTCAGCACGGGCACGCGCTTGTCCTTCGCTGCCTTCCTCTGCCAACGGCTGCTGCGGCACAGGGACAGTAGTGCAGCATATGGGAAGGGGGTGTGTGCGTCAGGTCACAGCAGCGGTGTGTGAGAGGGGTCCACGGGGCACGTGCACACATGTGTAAGTGGTGGGACTCGTGCAGCACCATATCCCCTTCGGAGCACAGCACTGAAGCGCTGAGCAGGGATCCTAAGAGGGTGTCCAGCAGCGTGAGGAGCCAAAGACATCTGGGGGATCCCGGTCCCATCACAGCCTGGTCCGCTTTGGGGCACCCAGCATCTCCCCACCCTGCCCCAGCGCAGTCCCAGCTCCCTGCAGACAAGCCCAGGGCTTCTCCTGGAGACGCAGTGGGATTCCCTGCCCACAAAGCCCAGCTGCCTCCATGCTCATTAATGATTGTAATTAAGAGACAGTTTAATTCTGTGCCGTGCTTCCCTCTTCCCTGGTGATTACGGCGCGTGCCCTGCTGCTCCTGGGTCAGCGGCCTGCAGCCCCACGGGAGTGGGTGTCGAGGGGCTCAGCCCCTCAGAGTGCTGGGGAAGGCTCCTGCATGCATCCCCCTCCCCGGCCTCCGAGGAACACACGATAAACGCCAGCAAATAGACACTGCTGGAGCTTCTTCTCTTTCATGGCTGCCCCTGCCTGGCACCATGCGGAGCTGATGGGTCAGCGCTTTTGGGGAAGAACACGACAGTCCACAAATAACTCCTCGGGAGGAGAGTCACAGCAGCCAACCGCAGGAAGCGTTCACGTGCGTGGGCACACACCTGCAAACGCAGCGCAACACGTACACGCGCAGCTCTGTGCTCACACACACGCACATGCATGGAGACACACCTCTGCCTGCACAGCCACACACACTGCACACACACATGCATGGACACCAGCACACATGTGCACACACCCCCAACAGATGCGCAGGGACACATACACACCTTTTCATGCAGACATATGCTTGCACACATGTGTACACACAAACATGCATGGCTAGGTGCACACTCACACATCTGCTGGTGCCATCCCTGGCTCCATACAAGGGCTATGGGGCACTGCCCCCGCAGGGTGGGGAGCTGAAAAGACANCAAAGGGGGGGGGGGGGGGCTGGAGAGAGCTGCTGGGCCCTGGTGTTTCCGCTCACAGCTGCTGTGGCGGGTTATTTTACAACCACTCCAAAAATATTATTCAAGATGAAGGAGAATCACGGCTGCTGCGAGCAAGCGCAGGGCCGTCGTGGAGAATTTATCATTCCGAATTGGGTGCCCCCCCCCCCCCGCAATGCCGTGGTGATGAAGTGCTTCATTAATGGGAGATGCTGCAGCTTGGGGCTGAACGTGCCTGCACCTGAGCACACCGCTTCCTCTGCCTCCCCACCTTGGCACTCAGCCCCCCCGTCCCCACACACTCCTCAGCCCCCCAGGCCACTGCCCCACAGCTCACAGCCTCCCCACAGCCTCCCGGCCCCACAGCTGGCACCCACTGCTTGCACCCCCCCAGCCCTAGGAGGAGCCGCCCCAAACCCTCCTGTGATGGTGACACAGAGTCTTCCCTTGCCGCTAACGGGGACCTTTCCCTCGTTAAGGCTCTGCTCATGCCAGAACTGTAAATCTCACTGGCTTTTGGCGGGGTGCAATGGAAACCATCATAAAAAATTCATACCAACTAAAGCAAACAAACAATAAACAAACAGCCAATAATTAAATGGTGAATTAACGGGATATATTTCATAGCCCCACAGAGCCCGCTGCAGGACGAGCCCCAGCACGGGGAGAAGGGGATGGATCCTGGGGGGACGCAGCCCCTCCTGGGGACAGAACGGTGTTCCTGGCTCTGCCGGACGGACCCCTCGCCCGGGACCCCTCGCCCGGGCCCTAGCACAGCCACACCGGGGGGGGTACAAGTGGCCCCGCAGCAGCCAGTGAGGCTGGGCAGCACTAGCAGCTCCGTGAAGGCCATCACATGCCAGCACTATCACAACATGTCATGATGACTTGCACAGCCAGATAACGGTGCAGCAACCACAGCCCTTCCTGAGCACCATGTGCGCACAGCGCTGGGATTGTCCCACATCCCCTCACTTTGAGCTCGCGTGTGAGGTCATGCCTAGCCCATGATGTCACTGATCTCTATGACATCACAATGCCCTCCTTGCTCCTGCCCTGGCCATAATGTGCCTCTGAGCCACCTGCCTACCAGCACCCAGGGGCTGGCGCTGGCACCATCCATCATGCAGCACGGGCACACATCATTTATAACTGGCACCTTCATTTAAAGGCCTATTATCATCCTAATTCCCCCCATTAATCACCGGGCACTGTGTGATGAGCACCAGGAGAGCCTGTCTCTGACCCACAACCGCTGCAGGATGGGGGACAGCACCAGCCTCATGCCCTGAGACTGTGACACCCCCCCAGTAATGCTGCAAAAGGTGGGACGAGCTGATGCCCTTCGTTGTCCTCTGCCAGCTCATGGAGAGCCACCAGCCCGGGCAGCGAGCTGGGCCTGAGAAGGGGGGGGATGACCCCCACCACAGCCCCATGACCGCAGAGGACAGTGGCTGCAGGACAGAAGCCCTGTGGGGGTCAAGGGTGGGGGGGTGCAGGGGGTCATCTCCTCCATGGCTGTGTCGCAGCAGGAGGGATTTCCTGGAACCGACCCCGCAATTAACCACCGACTTGGCCCCGTCCCGCAATATTGATTTTTTTTTTTTCCATAATTCTCTGAAGAAAAGCCCAAGCCCAGAGCTGTGATTTCCAAAGCCTGTTTTATAAATAACCGGGGTCACCAGCTGCCAATTGCTGTAATGCTGCCTTGATACAATTTAATAAACATAATAGCCTCTTCCTTCATTGTGACAAAGACACTGGTGGGGACGGAGCTGCGCCGAGCCGAGGAACACACGGCTGAGACACGGGCGCACATGGCTGAGACGCACACACACGGCTGAGACACACACGCACACAGCTGAGACACGCGTGCACGTGGCTGAGACATGCAAGCTCACATGTGATACACGTGTGTACAGGCTGAGGCACGCACACAAATGGCTGACACATGCACACAGCTGAGACACGCGTGCACGTGGCTGAGATGCACACAGCTGAGACACGCACACGTCTGAAACATGCAAGCACATGGCTGAGGTGTGCACACAGCTCAGATGCACACACATCTGAGATGTGTGCAGGTATGAGACACACACAGCTGAGACACACGGGCACACAGCTGAGACATGCAAGCACACGTCTGACACACACGTCTGAACCATGCAAGCACATGGCTGAGACGCGCAAGCATGTCTGACACACACGGCTGAGACACGCGTGCACACGTCGGAGGCGCACACGGGGACAGCAGGACACGTCCCTGCGGGGGACACGCTGCGCCCACCGCCACCCACAGACCCGTGCCGTCCCCGCGCGTGCGAAGGCGCGTGCCCGTGGAACGGCACCCCCCCACCCCCCCGGCACACATGTGCGCGCGCACGCGGTCCCGCGTGGGGCCGTCCCGCGCCCTCGGGAGTCCTGCGGCGCCCTCGCGTGGCCGCGGCGCGAGTCGGGCCGGCGGGGACCGGGACCGGGACCGGGATCGGGCTGTCCCCGCTGCTCGGGCCGGTCCCGGCAGCCGCCGTGTGCCGCCGAAGAGCCCACGGGACGCGGGCGGGGGGACAGCGGGGGACACGGACCCTCCTGCAGAGACAGCCCCCGTGGGACCGCCCGCAGAGTCGCTGTGGTCCCACTCCGGGGACCCAGCCCATAGCAGGGCCGAGGACCCCAGCCCCAAACGGACCCCGACCCGCTAGGGGGGGCACTCGAGGGCCCAGGCGCCCTGTGGCTCCTGACACGGAGTCGGGGGATTCTGGGCTGGGGGAGCACCCGCTGCACCACAAGCAGGTCCGTGTCCCGTCCCCCGTGTTTCGGCAGCCATCCCCTTTCCAGCTCCCCACCTCCCACCCCCAGACCTGCTGACTGATGCCAGAGACTCCAAAATCAATTCCCATCCCCGCCAGGACACGGCGAGAAGGCGACAAATCACGGCTGCTGCTCCGCAGCCCCAGCGCCTCATTTTTCTTGCTGAACTCCATAATAAGAAATCAATGGCAGATGCTGCACTCCTGATGCATCTCCCCCGGGACAGACGGTGGCAGGTNCAGTGCAGGGCAGAGCCCCGCTCACCTGCAGACCCTGCTGCTCCCCAAACGCCCCCCCCCCTTCATGCACCCCACACTGTGGGTACACTCAGCCCCACAGTGTTGCACGGGGCCGTAGCGATTCCCACCCGTGGCCCAGAGCCCTGAGTGCCCCCATCAGCACCACTGGCAGGTCCACCCCGTTCTGGGTGTCCCTGTCCACCTCTGAGGCCCCTGTGGGGTCCGGGGAGCCCAAACGGGTCCCCACAATGTCGGCGGGGGGAGGGGGGGGACCCATCAGTGAGCAGAGCGCAGCAGGAAGGCACCCGGCACGTTCTTTGCCCACACCTGCAGCACCGAAAGGATGGGGCGGGGGGGTGGAGGTGGGAAGGACCCCCCGCATCCTGCGGGCACAGATTTGGGGGGGGCATGGAGCCGCTGTCACGCGGCAGCTCCAGCAGCTGCAGAAGGGCCTGGGCTGGGGAGAGCCGCTCCAATTAGCTGTAATCGCGCTTCCCCGCGGTGCCTGACACCGAAAAACCTACATAATTACCAGCAGCGACAGGGAAGGCAGGACCAGGCGCTCGTGCTTAATTGAGTGTTTACAGCCCTGTGAGGGGGGGGCAATAACAGCGCCATAGAAAAGCAACCCACCCCCCCACACCAGTCAGAGGAGACACGGAGGGAGGGGGGAGAGTGCAGCCACATCCCTTTGCAGCAGTGTTTGCTCTGTCTTCTCACCCCTCCCCAGGGTGTCCCCGTCCCTGTCCCCAGGTAGACAGGACAGGTAGCCCCCGCCACCGCCACTGCCACCACCAGCAGCCCTTGAGCTCATGGTTGACTTGCAAATGCAGCTGCAGGAGCCGGAGGTCTTGCTCCTGTCAGCCGGGCTGAAATCCCCGAGGCCCGCTGGGGGGGGTCACCCTGTCCAGACACACCCTAGAGGCAGTGATGGGACATGGGGACACACCTGCACAAGGTCTGGGTCCTCCTGATGGAGATTGCAGGGGGAGGGGGAGGGGTAAGCACGATCCCAGAGGGACAGCCAGGTTTTGGGGCTCGAAGGGTCACACCAGGGAGGGGCGACCTCTGAAGATGTGACAGGCACCAGACCCCATCCTGCGGCCAACACCAACCTGCCCACACTGTTCCACCCCCACTGTGCCCTGGCGGACAAAGCTCCTGCCCAGCTGTTTTCTTCTCGTTAATTTTTCATGAGCGTGATGATAATTCTGCTCACCGTGTTGCCACGGACCCCATAACAATGAGCCACAGTGGTACCCCCGGGCCAGGCAGCACCAGCGTCGGGAGACAGCCAGGGCCAGAGGTCTCCAAAGGGGGCACAGCCAGGGCTCTCCCCGCTGCGCCCGCTCCCTGGTGGTCCCCCACTGCCAGAATGAGAATGTGCTCCTGCATGGCGCGCATGGGGTGGGCACACACATGCCAACACGCATGGGAGGATGCACAGGAGAGGGTTGCAGGGATGCACACAGAGATGTGTGTGGGAACACTGGCTCCACAGTATGTGCTGGGATGGGGCAACTGGGTCAGAAAAGTGCTGTTTTCTGTATCCTGCAACTAGGGGCAGCTAGGAGGTGGGGTGGGGGGAGTGGGGGGCACCGATGTCCCCCTGCCACCCAGGAAGGGCGGTTGGGCAGAGCCCAGGCATCCGAGCTCAGTCCTGGCAGATGCTTGTCGGCAGACCCCACAGTGGTACGGCAGTGCTGTGCCACAGCACGCTGGCAGGCGGTGCTGAGCAAGGGGGGCCCACCGTAGGGCTTGGGAGGATGAGGAGGGGGGCAGACAGCTTTCTGCCACACCAAGTCCTTCCCGCTTGCATGTCTGCCACTTGCTGATGTGCCCAACTAGAATCACTAATTCCAGTAAACCCAGGCTAGATTAATTTTCATTTCCCCATGCAAATCAGTGCTAATTAGGATGGATTTAGTTCACATCACAGGGGCTGTGGGGACAGACGCTGCACGCGGCCGTCACTCCCCAGCCAGGCTTTGGGGTGTTTCATCCTCAGTTAATGATTTGGGAGGGCGGACCCCACAGTCTGGAGGTCAGGAGCCAGAGTGGGGGCAGCAGGTAGAGCAGGGATTGCTCCGAAACGCCCAGTCCCTCTGACCACGCTCAGCCCCCGCGCAGTATCCCTGTGCTGGCCAGCATCCNTTAATGCCCGTGTGGGATATTACTGGAGCACAGAGGTACTGAGCAAAGCTGATGGGGCAAACACGGGTTCCAGGCGGGGGGGGGGACCTCGCCACCCAGGGACTCGGGCCCGTCGGGGGCCGGGGCTGGAGCGAGGACGGTTTGCACGGCTCCAAGCGCGGCAGTGACAGGCGGTGACAGGGGGTCCCTGGGGGGGCCACTCTTCACCAGCAGCCTTTCAAATGCAGATGGAGGTCTGGTCTGGAGCCGGGGCTGCCTTGCGCCGGGGAGCGGGCGATGTCCCCGCATTGGCCCGGCTGGGACAGACCAGCAGCACCCAGCAGGATGCGACCGTCCCCAGACACCTGGGGGTCTGCCCTGCTCTGCAGTGGGGCAGGTGACAGCACAGCCTCCCCCCCCCCCAGCTCTTTCAGATTCTGCCTGTGCCTCCTGCCTTGCCAAATATTTAACTAATTAACGCTGCCCGCAGGCTCCTGTTTACGCAGTTTGTTGTTGAGCCGAGGAGGATTCGCGGCTGCCTCAGAGCAGAGACGGTGCAAACTGCAAACGGGACCCTCAGGCACAAAGCTCAGCGCCCCCTCCCCAGCAGGGCTGGGGCACCTGGGCTGTCCCCACTGCTGCCTGTGACAAGTGGCTGAGCCCCCCCCATGGCACTGGCACCCTGTGCACCCCCCCCATGGCACTGGCACCCTGTGCACCCCCCCCCATGCCCTGCGCTGCGCAGCCCACAGCTGAGCCCAGTCCGGTCCCACCAAGCACTGTGCCACCCCCAGCACTCAGGACACGGGCACACTGCATAGCCAGTGCCTTCCCCCTGGGAGAACCCCCCCACTCCACCCTCTGCAGGTGGGACAGTCACCATCACCGTCCCCCTGTGCCATGCACCCACACCCTGGCTGCAGCCCCCTTCACCCTCGCTCTGCTGCCCCTGAAATCTGCCTTTCCTGCTGCCTCTTGCTCCCATCCCACAGCCCGCAGCCCCCAAACTCCTCTGCACCCCCAAGCATCCCTGAGCAATGCTATCCCTCAGCAATGCTATCCCTCCCCTGCAGCACCAGAGGCTGGGTCAGCCCAGAGTAGGGGCCGNGGGCATTGCCCAGCTGCACCCCACAGCCCCCTCTTTACTCCCTGAGCTGAGTGAGTGGGGTGTTCACAGCACTGGAGGGTCAGGAGCCCCTATGCCCATCCCTGGGTGGGAGAAGACAATGCAAACGGCCCTGGTGGGGTTCCCCGTCTCCACAGGGTTCAGCCTGGATGTGGGGACAGCCCCCACAGCTGGACACTGGTCCCATCGGCTCTTGCCCAGTGGGCAGAGGTGCCAGATCCAGACCGTGCATTGCCACCCCCCCGCTGCACCTAGGGGCAGAGGGGAGCCAGGGCTAAACTGGGGGCTGTGGAGGGCACCGCGCTGTGCTGTGCCATGGGGGACCACGCAGGGGTCTGGGTGGGCTGTGAGGCCAGAGGCAGTGTGACAAACAGCCAGAGGCAGTGCCTGCCTCTTGCCCTCATTAAATCCCCCCTAACGAGCTCAGCACTGAGCCCTGGGGCCCAGCTGGACTCAGAGCTGGTCATTACTGCTGACAAGGATCTGTCAAAGTGGGAGATGTGTGTGTGACCCCCCCCCCATGCACAGCACAGCCAGTGGGGCCACACTGGTGGGGGGGCAGGATGGAGCTGGGGACATCCACCCCCCAGACCTCGCCAGTTCCCCTTGGGCCCCTCCCTCCGAGCCAAGCGAGAAGATAAGTGTGCTCCCTGCCCCGGTGCCCCCCTCTCATTGCCCACACTGCTGCTTGGGGATGGGGTGAGACTCAGGATGCAGGGAGCTGTGTGGGGTCCCTGGGGCTCCCCCAGCAGCACCGCTGGGGACAAAGGCAGAGTGGGGAAGGAGGGAAGGCGTGCAAAGAGAGAGCGGAGGTAGCCCTGAGCAGAGTGGGCCGAGGGGGGGGACAACGACAGTGGGACGCTGATGCAGGGTGCGAAGGAGCTCCGGACAGGAGGCCAGGGCTGTGGGACAGGACTGCTGCCCAGCCCCGGATTCCCCCTCCAAGCTCCTCTCCCAGGACCTGCCTGGAGCAGGAGAGATGGAGAAGGATGATGAGCGCAACGTGTCGTCCCCCCCGTCGTGTCGTGTGCCGCCCCCCGCTCGCATCCCCGAGCAGAGCTGCTCCTTCCCGGGAGCACCCTGGCACAGATAAGGAGCCCTGGTGATCCCCAGGGCACGTTTAATCTGGGACAGGACGGTTATTGGATAAATACCATGAATATGTAAATTGCATTTATGCTGATTTATGGCTGGGGGGGGGCAGGTGGTGGGGGGGAGGCGGTTTAGTTTAGCTTAATGCATTTATTTCCCTGCCTCGAGATGGAGAACAATCTCTGAGCGCTGCATCTGCCAAGCCAGAGGAGATCATTCAGGCAGAGCCATGCAGACGGGCGCACCCCGGGGCCAGGCTGGATGTGAGGGACCCCCCCGTGGGGACAAGGGGTGGGCAGGCTGTGGGGTGCATCACCCTGACATCTCCACCTCCCACCGCACTCCCTGGGGCTCACTGTCCCCAGAAGGGGTGCACAGGACGCAGGTGCCCCCGTCCCCTCCATGCCTGCGCTGCTCTCCTGGGATGATGTATGGATCCGGCACAAGATCAGTGGTATTTCAATTAAATTTTAGGCGTTGCAAAGACTCCTGACCTTTCACAAGATGCAGAGAGAAATTGAGGTGATTAATCTGGCAGGTCAGGGTGGCTCCTCCACCCTGACGCTACGCGTTACGTGGGGTGGGTGGCAGACCCCTCTCATAAACGAGCTGCAGAGGATTTAGCAGCGAGATGCTGAGCGCACCCTCGCCGGCAGAGTCACAGCCCCTCCCTGTACACAGCTGGGGCACAACTGGGCTGTGGGAACTACGGACGGGAAAAACACAAGCAAGACCAAACCGCAAACTTCTGATGAGCAGCCGTACACCAGGTGGGTGCACATCATGGTGCCCCTGGGGGATGTGCAGCATGTGGCCCCCGTGGCTGTACCGTCACAGGAAGGCTGTGGCACTCTCAGTCCATTGCCCATCAGGTGCAAATGACTCTCCCCACCTCTGCTTCCCCCCCACGTCCCACTGGCCATATAGCTGCCCTCCCTGGGGGAGGAGGAGGGCAGCGGGGGAGTAGGCTGCAGCCCACCGGAGAGGCTGTGAGGGGCACCCAGGATGCGCACGGTGGAGCTGGGAGGAGGGAAGGGATTCACCTCTTAATTTCCTATTAACTGCTGATCAATCCAATTAGATCCTGCATGTAATGATGGCCATCTGCTCCGTAGGGCTGGGCCTCAGCAGTGCCCCCCCCATCCCAAAGCGTGTGCTATCCTGCGCAGTCCGTGTGCGCTGGCAGGGAAGGGGTCCGGGGATGGGGAGGCTGATAAAAGGGGGTTTACCCAATTTTCCAGATGATGCTAATTAAGTTGTTCTCTTCAGCTGTTAAATTAGCTGGAGCCCTCCCCCCTTCCCTGGGTGGTTCCCCCCCTTCCCCTNCCCGCAGGGCTCTGCAAATAAATAAATAGACAGTCCCAGTAAAATTAACCATATGAGGAGCTGCAAATGAGGTGGAAAATTTTAATGGTTCGGCATTTAAAAGCTGTCTGACAGGAGGTAAGGACATGAGTGAGCAGGGAGGAAACAGTCCTGGGAGCTGTATGTTGCCCCCCAAGGCCCCTCACCCCCGCGATTTCCATTATCCTCCGGTTCCCTGGAGCAGCGAATCTCCCAGCTGGTCCGTGACATGCGGGGACCGGGGGAGGACCTCCGACGCGGGGGCCAGGCAGCTGCCCCCGTGCCCCCCCCAGCAGCACCCCTGGGACACCTCCGGGGCCGGGACCCCCCCGCACGCCCCCAGAGGTTAACGTGGGCCGAGCGGGCCGGGACTGGCCAGTGGCTACGAACTCCCCGGTCGGCGGGCGGCGAGCCGCGGGGTGAACGGGGACTGGCGGGGGAAGCACGGGGACCCCTCCCCAGGCCCTTGCCGGTGGTCTCCCCGGGACGGGGCTGTGGGACCGGCAGCACCGCGACACCCTCCGGGGGGGGGG